>APFE031342294.1:36902-49434 GCA_000404065.3 Pinus taeda | reverse complement strand
CCAGCCTTGGATTGATGAGACCTTCACCATTACGGTCGAGATTCAGGGCAATCTCGCGCAAATGCAGGGACTATATGCGCTAAGATAGATAGCGGAGCCTCATGAAGAAGCAACAGAAGAGCGCATGCAGCAGGTCCAACAAATAGCATAACAGTGCGTTGCGAGCCTCCAGGAAGTACGAGAACAGTTGGAGGGGCTCCGTGCCAAGATCACTGCACTAGTAGAGTGACTCGAGAAGAGTCACGATGATTGTGTTGGGGGCCTATTGGGCATGGAATCCCCCCACAACAGGTTTTGGGGCTCAAAGCCCAAGTTTTGGTCAAAGGTTTTGTAAGACTCCGCGAATTGTAGGCGGGGAGCGCGAAGTATAGGATGAGGCATAGGGTTGTCCACGCTAAAATATTGTAACGAAATGTAAAGTCATGTCGGCCTACCCATGGTTCGTGGACCATGGGAATATATAAATAAAGTGAAGCTCTGAGTGTAAGGATAGTGATGATTGTGGGAGAAAAGAATAAGAATGGTTCGAGCTTAGAGGAAGATTCTAAGTGTATTGGGTTGTAGTGGTAGGAAGAGGCTCTGCAGCTGAGTGCGCAAAGGCCTAGTAGAGTTCGTAGTTGAGTGCATGGACCTGTGTAGCTAAGTGTGCAGGGCGATGTCAAGTTTGTAATTTGGATTGAAGATTAATAAAGAGAAGTTTATTCCTATTTTGGTGTATCTATTGTACATTGTCAACTTTATATTTATACGGGTTTATTTTATCGCGTGCTTTGATATGGTTGCTAAATATGTTGTAATAATAATTAATCTTATACACACAAGATAAGTAATTAAGTAATAATGGATTAACAACGAGGGACTTGGGTATTATATGGGTTGCACCCCAAATAGGGCTGCGTGAAAGCAGCGTCATAGGCAGCGAAGGCATAGCAAGTGCACGTACCAACGTGCACGCAGGGCTAAACCGTAGACCTCCAAAATCTCATCAGACATCCACAAGGTGTGGAAACCTGGTTCTAGCACCCTCTCATACTACTTCAGGTGAGACCTCAGTCCGTGCTCCATGGATTGTTACCGAAAGGGCCAGTAGTACTGGAATTTGTTTGGCTAAATCACCTCTAAACCTAGGTTAGGCCCATACAATCCAACAATTTATAAATTCTCAGTTCAAAACTCTTGTTCGCCAGCCATGTTCCCATGCTTTGGACTAGGAATTGGTTGTCGCTGATTCTGTTTATCATATAGACTCTTCTTAATATTTTCCTACTCCTACATCAACCTTTCATTATCTGCCCCTAACTGGGCCATCTCATCCTTCAGCTCTTATACAGTTTCCAAGATAGCAGTGTTGGTATTGTGCAGATATTCCCCCAACTATACCCATACCTCAGGATTGGCTTCTTAAAGATGTTAGTCTTGTTCCTGTCACAGATCTGTGGGGTGTAATTCCAGTCCTCCTCATGCTGGTTGCTTTTCTTCCTTTCTCTCTCTCTGTGTACATCACAAATGTTGTCATTCATTTATTTTCCAGAGGTCTCAGCTTTGTAACGTGAGAGCTCTGATACCGCTTGTCACATCTTTAGACAAAATACTAGCATTGATAATGTGAATAGTAATTTTTTTTATGAATGTACTAATCTACACTTAGGAAAATATATACCCATTACATTTAATGTAAACGATACACCTATCGCAATTTTATTGAAGGATTTTACACCACCACACACACAGGCACACACACCACACACACCCACTATATATATATATATATATATTTATTATCATATATATATTAAACTACATTGGTATATAATTTCAACTATACATTAATGCGATATTCCCTTATCGAAGTACATGGCTATTAATTTAAGTCCTAATATAGCAGACCTAGCTACCCATAAGTTGGCAGGAGCAGGGTTCTTGACTTTTCGTTTTTCTTTACAATTGTTGACTATACCTCGAGAGTATCCCCTCATCGACAGTCCTCTAATACGATGCATGATCCAACGACGATGATAAACTTACCTTTTTGGTTTGCTTGAGAGATGTTTTCCGACATTTGCATTGCCTCTAGAAGAGTCTTCTAGCTCTGACCCATGGCTCCAGATTATTCAGAGGTCCAACCTCATTCCTTTGCAATCCGTTAGCTATTCCATTACACATTTTATCCCCGCCATGATTATGTTTTCTTTTAATCTATCAGGCTCGCAGAGGAGTGTTTGATAGGATCCGCATCAAAAGAGCAACCTTGTGGTGACAACCCTAACTAGGTACATGGTTTCATATTTTAACCTTGAATATCATAAATCTATAGTTTTTTTTGCTTAAATATTACTAATCTATTCTTGTGTTTTGCTAGGTTTTGCTGGAGGCTTATTCCTGCTCGAATATGGTTTCTTGAGAGCGAGGCTTCCTTCCGAAATCCGATTCTAGCGTCGCAAACATGTTCCTCTTCCAACCTCCAAGTAATGTGGAAACCGTATTTCTGAAACTCTTGGTTTATAGGTCTTTGGCCATCTCGCTATATTGCGCTACATGGGTTTAAGTGTACTTATGATAGTCGTTTTTCCCCTTTTTACTGTAACAGTTTCATCAAGGTAGAATAGGGCTTCCATACCTATTGTTTCAAATTTTGGGTGTGCGATTAAACTGGAATTTGTAAATTGTTTTTGATACAATAGTACGACACTGCTATATTATCGTTTTAAGGTTATGAATGTTTATATATGGAATCGTCCTTCTGATTTTAAAAACTCTGTCCTTAAAGATTTGTCTTTCTTCATAATTTAGGAACTCTGTTTTAAGATTTTATGCTAGGATCGATTGATATCTATCTGGTTTTTTCCTCAGAAGGTTGGTGCTTTTGCATAGTTCCATTTTTATAAATATATGCATGTTCATTACAAGAATATAATGTTCAAATTTATAGTTTTCTTCCTGCTAACTTCTTCTTGAAAAGTGAAATTTGACTTTTCCTATTCAATTGGTTTGATGTGTGTTACAGTCATTTTAATTTATTCATCACAAGGAGAACTCGACCCTTCCCCCTAAGCTTGGTAATATTACTTCACAACGATAACTTGCTTGTTGGGGTTTAGTACTTTTGGGTTCAGTTTTCCCTAAATTTTAGTTATCACTTGTTTTGCTTATGAGACAATTACATTCTTATTGTATTCTTAATCCCTCTCTAGTTCAAATATTTTAACGGACATGGTCATCCCCTGAATTCAGTGTATCTTCCATTAGTTGATTTTTCCTAGCAGCAAAGGGCCAAGCATAGAGTAACCTATTTGTTCATTCAGTAATAGTTGTTGATAGTTCTGTTATACAATATTTTTTCCGGATTTGTAATTCCTCGGGATGTAGAGTCCCTAGACAGATTGGAGACAATTCTTGTTTATTTTGATTTCCCTTCTTTCTTGAGGGTTTTCCTATTATAACCCTAGAAGAAGAATTCCTCCCGAGAACTTTGTTTTCTCTAATTAACAGAACATACAAGTTATTCTTTAAGTCTTCCAGACTATGAATTCCTTTTGGTAAAGCATTTAGCCTTTACTAAACTGGTTCAATTAATTCCTTTCAACAATATACCCATTTCTATTCGAAGATTACAATTAATTCAACAGCGTAAATACTGAGTATTATAGAAATATTTTCGAAAAAATCTCATCAAATTTTTATTTTTTTTCGACGCATTTCGAACCAACGAGTTTAGTTCATCGTCAAGACAAGTTGAAGAATCAGATCATGGCTATATGTTAAATAGGGATAGCAGATCTTCCAACCGCTAGGTTTGACTGGAAAACGACTATATCAGACTAGACTGGACAAACGGCTAAAAATGACCATGAAACTGTTAGATTTTACTAGTCAAACTATTTAATTATAATAATATTATTAGATAAATAGTTATTCAATGTATTAGTGTTAATAATACATTTTATAATGTTCTTATTGTTATTAAAGTCTAGAATGCTAATACGAATATTATTTTAATACTTTTTTTGGTGGTATTTTGTGTTATTTTAAGTTAAATGTTAACCCATATTTGAGTTAAAAATAAGAAATATGGGACTATAATAATGAGAAAAATGTTAACATATATTAATAGATCTAGGGATTATAACTATTAGTAATCGCATGAAATTTAATATTATCCTTAATAACTAAAATAATAATATTAAATATTATTAAATTATTATTATTATTATTATATTATAATAATAGTATTATTCTTATTATTAATGGTTTGGGTAACTTATTAATATAAATTTATTAGTTAAGCTATCTAAAGTGAACTTAAACTTACTATTTAAATCTAAATAATTATCTTATAATAGATAATTTTAACCCATTCAATTAGTCATGACAAGGACTATCTCATAAATATAAGGAAAGGAAAATGGGGGAGATTTCCAAAGAGGACCAAAAACTCAAATACGAATTAAGGAGAAAGAAAACAGGTTAGTTAGAAGCTTCACTAATAATTAGGTGAATTTTTTTTTTAAGAAGACATTTATTCATTAGCATACATATTCTGTTTCAAGAATACCTTTAATCAATAACATACATACTTATGTTTCAAAAATACATTTAATCAACAACATACATACTATGTTTCAATAATACAATTAATCTTCAAGAAGTGTTAAATACTTATCTAACTTTGGAAATTAATCACTGTTGAATTTTTTCTCCCAACCTTGAGACTCACTTCCTGAGTCCCCCGAGCTATTGCTCACATGCAGTTAGACTAGCATTCCTTGTTACAACAATCTCGTTTTAACCAGACATAGCTTATAAACTCCGACATTTCGGTAGAGAAGTTTAGTTGTATTACTTCTTTCTCTTCTTTTGTCTCATGTAAACATACTCTCTTGGTCTTCCTTGAGAATAAATCTCTGAAACATTAGTTAGGAATAGGTAATAATTAGGGTAAACATTTACTTCATGCACTATTAATCAAAATAATAAATATTTAAACTTAAATAATAATATCATGTTTATTTAACTGCATTAATTAAATATTTACAATCACTAGAGACATCACATATTACTTTATTACTTTTAAAATTGAAACTAAATCCTATACCACATCAAATTTGAAGCCTAATTAGATGGCATGAATTAATGATAGAAAAATGTGAAACTATGACATTGAAAATTATTGCACTTTGGGGCGAAATAGAAGGGAATGGATCTGGGTGAGCAAGGGCAACACATAGTAGCATGAAAATGACCCTGTGGCACGCTTCGACATCCAAATATCCAAAAACGGTCTCAATCCCAAAGATAGTATAAAAGTCCGTGATGAGTGTTTTCATTCAAAAAGCTAAATTCCATCCCTACCTTTCTTCTCCCACGGTTTCTCTGGTGGTGGTGGATGGTCATTGTTGTCTATGCTTTAAAGAGAAAAAAACGGTGAAGATTCTTGGTCGGTAATCCCCACCTGCCAGCGTCGTTATTTTAAAAGTCAATGGCGTGCTTCACGAAAAAGATTGAGTTTTATTCTTATCCTTTTCATAAGATGTGAAAATTCAACATTATACAAATTAATTAATCAATCTATACATTATACATAATGTATTGTTCAAGTTTACTATTGTAGGTATATATACTTTTACACGTATACATAATAAGTTTATTAAAAGGTAAATTTAATAAAATACTATATTAGTCCTAGGGCATATTAGGTATCTTATACAACCACAAATCATTAAGTAAAGAGAAGCTTAAATGGTGATTGAAGTGATATGAAATTATGGAAACTAAGAGATACAAGGTTCAATCCCATTGTTGTAACCTAGTCTATCGAGAGGAGGAAATGGCATAGGCCCCAAACATATGGTGTTAGTGGCCGAAATCAATCTTGTGTCACACAAGTACAAGACTGATCAAATTGTCAATTCATCTAGTTACAAAAAAACAATTACATTAATATATAATGTAAATCAAACTTAAGAATGCTTTTAATACAATATAACAATACATTATCATTATTACATTTTTTTTTCTATGTGGTTCATGGTCCCCAGAGATCATTGATTGTTATGTTCACATGATATTTGTACTAGGCAGTTCATCTAGTTACAAAAAAACAATTACATTAATATATAATGTAAATCAAACTTAAGAATGTTTTTAATACAATATAACAAGACATTATCATTATTACATTTTTTTTTCTCTATGTGGTTCATGGTCCCCAGAGATCATTGATTGTTATGTTCACATGATATTTGTACTAGGCAGATCCACCCGAAGAGATCACTTTCTATCGAGTCAACCACATGAGCCTAACCCTAAGAGTGTCGAGAGAATTGTACCCATGACCTCTCAATAGGAAAAGTGCTTTAACAATGGGGACTCGACCAATTGAGCTAACCCTCAAATGCAACAAACTAAGTATAAATTTGATAGTGAATACCTCACAAATTAATGGTTAGATGACTTCATGTTATAAAGAACGGAAATGTTCAAAAATAAATACATCATATTGACAATAAAAGATGTTATATTTAAATTAAATAAAAATAAAAAATATTTGAACAGACATTGAATGCAGTTGAAAATATTTTACTATCATCAGATTTTTCTTTACTTGCAAGTCTAAACATCAAATTCCTACAATGTCTATAGACTAGTGTGGGTCTATATCCATGCCTTGGAAATCACATGATTAAACCAAAACATTAGATCTATGCAATTTGTATAAATTCTTTAAAAATTGTGCACAACTTTAAATGTTTGATACATCCTTGACCTACACTTAAACTCAACTATGAAAAATTCAGAAATAAATGCAAACAAACTTATCTATATTACATTGTTCTTCTCTTTGTTTTACCCCCCACCTGTAGGAGTATGTTAGCCTTGGGCACACTACTTTGTCACCTATTTTGAATTCCAAACATACATTGGAGTTTAATGCAAGAAGGAAAAAAAACAGAAATAATTTACTTTAATTTTTCAAAAATAATACTTTAGCAACAACAAAAACCAAAGTGATTCTTTATGTTTAAAGTGGCTTTTTATTTTGACTTGAATGTGGTAGCAATTTCTATATTATTTAAAAACGATTTAAAATTATTTATGAGATTAGAAATTTTCTTAATCAATTTATCAACATCAGTTAAAAGTAAATTTTATAACTTTTTTACAAAAATAAAATTTAGAAAACAGTTAAGTTCATAGTTAGAGCGTATAGAGATTGAGTTCTACTTGATACAATGCATGTTAATTGTAAGAATATGTTTAATGCTTTATAGATGTTTTTCAATTTTGTATAGGTTTCAAAATATAGCATATAATTATATTGTAAGTAAATTTATAGAAAATTTACTAGCCATGGAGTAAAACTCTAAAACATTTCTTACACTATCAAAAGGCAGAATGTAATGATAGTTTATGTGAGTACCATGGGTATGCATCAACTCTGTAGAGAAACTCTTAATTCCAAAATTTTATTTTCAATATAATGTTTTAATTTGGACAAAAAATAACTTATAAAGATGACTTTAATTTAAACAATTATATTAGCTGGACAAAATAAACCTCAAACCTCTTATAAAAATGGAAACTATGAAAACAAAAACAACTCATTTGATCTTGCATGCAAAGCATTCCTTTTTGGGAGAGAAGAGAGTGATGTTAATATGCATATAGAGCAGGTACTAAGAGAGGCTATACTAAGAGAGGCTATGTCCCCAATCAGCGTGAGATATAAGGAGAGAGAAAGATGTAAAAAGAAAAGAATATTATTTAAAAACTATGTATATAGAATAAATAATTTAATTAGAGAAATAAGATAAAATAGATTTTTTTTGTTTTTTCTTTAATTATATATTTATAATTTTTTTATTATATGATTGGATTCACAATTAATATTATTTAAAAGTTTAAATTCATTATATATTATAGTTATATATTATGATATATTTTATTTATATTATATATATTATACTAAATATTTAAACGTAATTAGATAAAATGAGATACATAAAAATATAATGGGCAATTAATGAGACTATTTTTTTGTTTGGATATCATAATATTTTATATTGTTTTTAATTTTTATTGTCCAAATAATTACACAATTATACACTAATTGTTTTGAAATTGACTTTTAAATTATTTTTTTTATAATTTTTAATGTTTTTTTTTATTTGAATTATTATATAATTTGATATGTTTTAGTTACAAATTAATGTAAATGTTAAATAGACTTTTTTATAAGTTTTGCATATTAAAATTGTAAGATAACTTAATATCAATGATGAATAGTTTTTTTATAGTTTTTTGCTAATAATTGTAATAAATTATTGGTTAAAATAATTTAAATTATTTTTTTATTATTTTATTTTTTTATTAAAATAAAATATTTTTTTTTTTTTTTTTATAAAATGTATTAAAAAATTGAACATGTGTTACACTTCTAAAGTAAAATAAATTAAATATCACAACATAAAATTACCATGCGAAGGTTAAGGGTTAAATGAATCTCTGTTTAAAATTAACGACTAACCTCGGAAATGCCTGCTAAGAATTAAATATTACCTTACAATAATAATATATAACGAAACCATGAACATCCGAGAAAACGCTTAAATATGATAATATATGACAAAATCATGGGCATCCGTTGAACTGTATACAATATGTACAAGCATTACTCTTCAAATTCACCAAGGCGGATAAGAGGCCCTCGTTGATATTTTATTCATGGTGGGGCAGATAAGACGCCTTCCGTTGTAGCATTTCTATGATGGTGTTCACTTGAAATTGAATATATCCATGGCTTTTCCCACTTGCTCCGAGCTCCGGCCAAGACAGCATTGAGAAAGAATGCAAAAGAGTACAGTAGAAGTCCCCACCCATGCGGACTTTTCCCAAAGAATTCTAGCGAATTCTTCTTACTTAGAATATAACTGCCACCGATCCATTTCACCCACACCAGTATTTGAAGAGACCAATATGCCCATCTCCAACTGCCCCATCTCCAATATTCCGACCTGTCATTCACATCTCCGTATAGGCGAAGCAAGTGATTCTGGAGGTGTATTGACTCGAACATTATCACCAAAATAAATACTCTTTCCATCGAGTTGAAACATAGCCACGCAAGGGCGATACCCCAAAAGGCTGTTAGATGGAAGGGTATCGTCACCTGGAATGTCAACCTCACGGCCATCGAAATTAAAAATATCACAGACAGAAACATTTTATCCTTCCGGTTAGAGGATGGCCACATAATGACCAAAACAAGCAGGGCTGATCCAACAGCAAAATATACAGAAACCTCGAGAATTGGAATGAATATCCAAATAAAGAAAAAGATATAGAGTAAACGAAAAGCGATAGAAGTAAGCCGAGTTAAAATAATGATAAAATCCATTCCCAAAGCAATACCAACGGCTACTGTTATCGCTGCGAGTACATGCTGTGAGGGGGTAATGGCAGTGACAGATACAAATTCAATAAGAAGAACCCAAGCAATAGAGCAAATCAAGTTCACACAACAGATTATAAATGATAAGGTTTTAATGCCTAGAAGATCACCTCTAAAGGTTAGTACTTGGCAGACCACTTGGAAATCAGACTTGACCACAGCTTTGGTTAGAAATGCATTCGCAGCGAATCCACTTCCTTTACTGTCCACCAGATAGTCTCTGACTGTCCTTCTCGCCACCAGAGAGCTAGAGAAGCCATCCACTCCGAACATAAAAGTCAGTAAAATGTTTATTAATACTTCAGTCAACCTTGGAATTATGAACGACACCATGTTGTATTCTATCATGTTGTCTTCTACGCTTTTGCTCCAAGTTGGACGTCCAGCCAAGTAGTCTTCCAAAGCTTCGGAAGCCATGACTCTGACTCCTCTGCTTTCGGCATCTTTAGACCTCAAAGATCTTACCAGTAGCTCTGTCCACTTATCACGTCTGGCATCATTCAGTGGAATGCAGATGCAAATGTGCCCTTTTCCGTTGATAGACCGGGCACTGATATCGTCAAGAATTTCAGATACCACCTTTGACTCATTCACTCTCACTCTGTACCCTTCATCGTCGTGCACCAACGGCAACAGGCTGCCCCAGTTGCAGCCATGGCAGCCATTTGTGAGGCAGGTAAGACATGGCAGTAGGCAAAGGGAATTGGAGAGTCGTTTCAATGTCCCAGGCATCCGAAGACTAAGCAGGTTAGTTATCTCTTCAATTGTCCAGAATACAATGCAGTTGCAATAATTGCATCCACACATCTCTATAGTGACTTCTGGAGTGACTACATCACCATCATTTATTGCATCTTGTAATGGAAGGAATCGCAGTAAAATGGAGTCAGCAATAGGGGCATTGATTTTCATGAACTCTTTGATGGACGAATTGGGTTTGCCGTTAGAGAGCATCACAACAGAAGCGTTGTGTACACTTCCATTTTCATTAGAAGCGCTAGGTCGACGACCTCCAGAGGCGGTCTCAATATCTTCTTCTCTAAAACAAGGTATGTGGATACCCACTCGATGTCGAAGCCGTCTGAACAACTCGACCATCTTCTGGATGACCAGTCGATTTCGAAGACGTCTGAATAATTCAACCATCTTCTGGATGCCAAGTCGATGTCGAAGCCGTTTGAATAAATCGACCATCTTCTTGATGCCCAGTCCATCTAGACGTCGTCCGAATGACTCGAACATCTTCTGGAGAGGAACTTTCTCTGCTGAAGCAGTTTGTTCTGTAATCAGTCCATTGCCATCTTCAATCCCATTTATGGTCTTGAGTTTGGCACTTACTAGAATGTCCAGGGCATCCCTGGCACCTATCTCTAGATCCAGCCTTCCTCTTATGAGACTTGTAACAAAAACACCTAAATTACCAAGACATGCAATTCCTTGAACAGAAATAGTAACAAATCCACTCATACCTTCACTTATGTCCAATTGTGCTAAAGCAAAAGATGATAGCCATCCCAACCAGCAAACCAATTTTATAACAAAAAATTGCAGATTCTGAAGTAAACCCATTTCAAAATGCAGTTCAGAGAAAAAAATCACCTGACTTGCGATCACCAAAACTTTAACCTCCACTCAATCTACGCCCAGTCTATGTTGTGCCCGCAGACATTTATATAGAAAAACATATTCAAACTATGCCATCCATGAAGTTTCATTTGTCATCCATGAAGTTTCGCTTTATCATCCTTCGTCATTTAGGTGTACAGCGTAGTAGGATTGGCAAATATAATGATGCTTCGGGGAAACCTCTTTTATTCTTGTCGTGAAATAAAGAAATGAGGGATGATTTTACCCAAGTAATAATACAATTCTTTTTATAAATCATAATCATCTAACATATAAAATTAAAAATAAAATCAAATAGAAAATCTACCTAACCTCTCAACGTCATCTTTAATCATATTCCTATTTTTCTAACCTCTCAACGTCATCTTTAATCATATGCCTATTTTTCTAACCTCTCAACGGCATCTTTAATCATATGGCTATTTTTCTAACCTCTCAACGGCAATCATATGCCTATTTTTCTAACCTCTCAACGGCATCTTTAATCATAGGCCTATAAGAGAAGCCTCTGCGTTGAACCACAAGACATGTTTGAAAATGACTCGGTGGCATGGTTAAACGAAAAAGTTAAAGAGTTATATAGGTTATTTTGGTGTTTGAATTTGATGGTAAAATTTGAAGTGAAATCTTGATTTGTGTTATTTAAACTAGTTTTTTGATTGGATATATGGATTCAGCAGTCTAAAAACCTTAGGACACTTTAATTTTGCAAAGTTATCTATCAAGCTTCTGATTTCAATAAATTTTTGTTGGATTATTTTAGAGAAATTAGACAGGAAAAACTTACCAAAAAAACTTCAAAAAATCTCACTAAAAACAATTCCCTTACACAAAGATGATAAATTAGCTTGTTTTCAGATGCCGCATAAATAATGTCAACCGACCAGTTCAGCTGTAGAGCATGAATTCCCGAACAAGAGGAATATTATTTTACAACAATTACTAAGGCATATGAAGGGGGTTTTCATCTTTGATTTCGCAGAACTGTCATATTGACAAACGAATAATTGCTAAAGGATAACAGTGCTCATTGAGCAACCTTTTTCAATGGAGAGACGTGCACCAACCCATCGCCAGACCCAATAATTGGTGAAGATGCAATAAAAGTTCATGGTGTAATGGGTTGTATCACTCAAAGAGCCAAATTCCATTCCATCCCTGCCTTTTTCTCGGACAGTTTTTGTGGTTGTGGATGGATATTACCGAACTCCATGTCTTAATGAGAAAAGTATTTAAGAAAAGTAATCAAGATTCTTGGCCAGAAAAAAGGAATATAATTTTACAACAATTACTAAGGCATATGGGGGTTTTCATCTTTGATTTTGCAGAACTGTCATATTGAGCAACCTTTTTCCATGAAGAGACGTGCACCAACCCATCCCCAGACCCAATAATTGGTCAAGATGCAATAAAAGTTCATGGTGTAATGGGTTGTATCACTCAAAGAGCCAAATTCCA
>APFE031342294.1:0-35718 GCA_000404065.3 Pinus taeda | reverse complement strand
ATCCCTTGGGTTTAATACTAAAATCAAAAGGGATTATAAACCCAAGGCAATAATATAAACCCAAGATAATAATAAACCCAAGGGATTAATACTAAAACCCCAAGGGATTATGAATCCAAGAGAATAATATTAAACCCAAGGGATTAATATTATAAACCCAAGATATATAAACCCCAAGATAAATCTTATAAACCCTAAAATAAACATGGATGGTTTTCATATTGAGACAATCTTCACAATGCGACGTTGGACCATGGTTGACCATGGTTGATCTTCATATTGAGACAATGTTTGTCACAATGTGACCGTAATTGACCATGGTTAATTTTCATATTGACCGTGATTAACTATAGTTGACCATGGTTGATTTTCATATTGACTGTGATTAACCATGGCTGACCATGATTGACTGTGGTCGACCATGATTGATTTTCATATTGAGACAATCTTTATCACAATGCGACGTCGAACCATGCTCAACCTGGTTGAATCCTTAGATTAATAAATCCAAGTGTTTGATACTATAAACCTAAAAGAATAATAAACCCAAGGGATTAATGCTAAAACCGCAAGGGATTACGAACCCAAGGGAATAATATTAAACCCAAGGGATATATATTATAAACCCAAGGTATATAAATTCTAGGATAAATATTATAAACCCTAAAATAAACATGGTTGACCATGGATGATTTTCATATTGAAATAATCAATGCCACAATGCGACATTGGACCATGCTTAAGCGTGATTGATTTTCATATCGAGACAATCTTTGTCACAATACGACATTGAACCATGGTTGACCATGGTTGGTTTTCATATTGAGACAATGCTTGTCACAATACAACGTCGGACCATGGTTGACCATGATTGATATTATAAACCCAAGGGATTAATACTAAAAACTCAAGGGATTATAAAAATCCAAGGAAATAATATTAAACCGTAGGAATATGGAACCTTACATTAATAAACCAAAGGAAATAATAAACTCGAAGAAAATAATAAACCTAATAAAATATGGTATAGTTTAATTTGACTGTTGTATGTATGTATATATGTTATTAGTTAATCAATATGCCTATTATGATTAATGTAGAGTTTAATTTAACCATTTTATGTATATACACTTTTACATGGATATATGTAAGTGTAAAAATATAGTGATCTTTTCATAGAATGATCAAATAGTTGGTATAATAGAATGTTACCCTCTTTGTGGCTCCCACATGAAGATAATAAGATAAAGAATAAGCTCCCCACCTTTGGAACTCTATATAACTTATTAATTATTAGATATAGAATAAAAAAATATACCCATAGTTTATAATTTGATTATACTTTTAGTAAAATCAGTTTGTTACATTTTATAGTTTAGATTATATATTTAAATACAAAAATAAATTTATTACTCTAAAATGTCTATCAACATATCAAAATCAAAGAACATTCAATACAAATAAAAATGCAAACTCAAAGAGAATTCAATAGAAATAAAAATGCATGGAGTGGATGGTCTTTAGTCTTTGAATTCATTGAAGTGAATTTTCCTCATGTTGTAGCGGCTACAACACTCCTCCAAAAGTTTGTCTTAGCTTTGTTTTGGATCCACCCTACCAACTTGTTACATATCTATTTGGTCACATCACTCTCGATGATCAGATCAGTACAAATATGGCTCATCAAACCCTAGTTTCAATTGCTACATATCCTATACAAGTCATCACATTGAATTTTTTCATCCATGAAAGTTTCCTAGTTTGAAACCCGACTGAAATGCCTCTTTGGGACACCAACGCAGCCTTGGTCAAGGGAAATGCTCTGCACAGCAAGTAGGCCTATTCAAACCTGCGTTGCAGATCACTTAGGTCCACTTTAGCCTGTGTTGGGCGAGGATGAACGAAATTGACATAGGATTCTAGGAATATTCCTTTATTCTAGAGCATTCTAGAATGATTCCCAACTCTTATCTCATCCTATGAGCTCGATTTTGGATAGGCTTTGGATCATCCAATCCTCTATCCTCTCATCCCTTTCTCCATGGAAACTAAATATATAATTATGGAAAACCATTCAATGCCCTATTTATGACAAAACCACTTGCATTTCCCTCTAAATTGACCACTCATCATAGTGATCTAGAGGCTAGAACTTAGATATTATAGAGAAATATTGTTGGTTTGAGACTTGAAATCATTGTCAAGTAATGTTATTCTGCTGGATTGATGTGTTATTGGTGTGATGAGGGTTTGGACTAAGCTGGATGAGTGACATGGGATCGAACCACATTGATTGTAACTCTCCTTCTATCAATCAATAAAGTTGTTTGTTCCTTTTCCAATACTTTTGTCTATACATATGATGAATGTATGTTCAAATGTTGTCAATTCCATTTGTTTACAGTAGATAGATCATATGCTTTGATTGTTGTCGTCTTCTATTTATGTTGACAACTACCAATTAAGCGAATTTAGTTTGAGCGGGAGCGACGAGAGAAATTCAAAGGAGAACAAATGAAGCAAAGGATCACAAGTAGCTTCCTTTATCTTATTTTTCTATTGTAGGAAAAGGTTAAACATCTTTAAAAGGTAATAGCTTGAAAACATTTGTAAGTCTGAGTCAAGGAATTAGGGTTGAAGGTAGAGGCTCTGCAGCTGTGTGCGCAGAGGACTGGAAAGTCCGCAGCTGTGTGTGCGGACCCTTGCAACTGAGTGCATAGGGTGGATCTAGATGTATTGTTTAAGATTGATAATAAAGATAAGTTTCTTCTGACTTCTATGTTGGTTGCAACTTTACTCTTTTATGATAAATGAACTATTATGATTTCTGCATTTGCTATGGTTGAATACATGTAAACTGGGTTAATCTTGATGCGCGAAGTCACCAAAAAGTAATAAATGTTTGCTTAAAGATCATTTTAACTAGATCAAACCAGTAATAAGTGATTCAATCTGTAATAAGTGCGATAAGGGTATTTCGATCTGCGCGGATCTAGCGTAGCGCGAGGCTGTAGAACAACACGCGAGCCCCAAACCACATCAAAGACATCCCTAGGGTGTGGAAACCTGGTTCCAGCACCCTCCCCTACTACCTCAGGTGAGACCTTAGTCTGTGGTTCGCGGATTGTTGCCGAAAGGGACGGTAGCTGCGGGATTTGTTTGGCTAAATAATTCTTCCGAACCTGGGTCAAGCCCATATAAGCCAACAATAGGATACCATAGACTTCCTACACTAGCTTTAAATTCCAGCCAAAACCACCTAAGGCTCAAGCAAGGCTGGTATAAAGACACTAGGGCTTGGTTAAACCATTAGGAGATCGACGAGAATGTTGCATTGCAAAACATTAATAACATTAAAAATATTGTTACTTCTAATTTCAAAGAAAAAATGTGGTGTGAGAAAGATTTAGCAGGTAGAAGAAAATTAAGATCTTATAAGGAGGTCATAAAACCCACCCTAGAAGATCAAAAGTATCCCTTTGTTTTAACTAGCTCAAAGAAGAAAATTAATATAGCCAAGATTAGAACAAACTCTCATGAGCTCCATAGTGAAACGGGTCATTGGGCAGTTCCTAAAACACCATGGATGCAAAGGCTTTGTCATCTCTGTGAGAATACGAACATTGAGGATGAAAATCACTTCCTCTTAGAGTGCCCCACATACAACCACATTAGATCTCAATTTCAAAATCTCAGTTGCAATACTGACCTTCCTAGCCTTTTACAATGTCAAAATTATAGTGAGTTCTGAAGGCTTCTCTCCAAAATTTTTGAGCATAGGAATAAAATCTTAAATCAAACTAAAAAATTCGTTTCTTTAGGTCCGATAGACAAAAGTTTGGTCTCAGTGGACGTTAACCACCACCATCATCATCATCAAAATCACAATTTAAGATGTATTTTGCAATAAAATGTTCAAATTTCAATAATAACATAAATAAATACTAATTTTTTATTATATAAATTATATATATATATATATATATATATATTTATATATATATTCTATATATATTATATATTATTATATTATATATATATTTAAACTTTAATAATCTGAAATATATGAATAGTTTGTTGACCAACATATTAGGGTCAACACAATTACAAGTGTTATGTTGCTAGGGGCACAATAATAATGATAGGTAAATTATATTTTGTAATTTAAAAATTGTGTTCTTGATTTTTAAGTTAGGTATGTTTATTTTGTAATGGATTAGGGTGTGGTAATTTCAATTTAATTATCTAATAATTAATAAATAGATGAATTATAGGGAATTTTAGTAGTTTTTAGGATAAAGGTTAAAATTTATTTTGATGATGATGATGATGATGATGGTTAACGTCTGCTGAGACCAAACATTGGTCTATCAGACATAAAGAAACAAATTATTTATTTTGATTTAAGATTTTATTCCTATGCTCAAAAAGCTTGGAGAGAAGCCTCCCGAGCTCACTATAATTTTGACATTGTAAAAGGCTAGGAAGGTCAGTGTTGTAACAAAAATTGTGAAACTGAGATCTAATGTGGTTGTACGCGGGGCACTCTAAGAAGAAATGGTTTTCATCCTCGATGTTACTATTCTCATATATATGGCCGATCCTTTCCATTCATGGTGTTTTAGGAGCTGCCCAACGACCTGTTTCACTATGGAGCTCATGAGAATTCGTTTTAATCTTTGCTATATTAATTTTCTTCTTTGAGCTAGTTAAAATAGAGGGATACTTTTGATCTTCTAGGGTGGGGTTGATGACCTTCTTATAATAACTTATTTTTCTTTTAGCCGCTAAATCTTTCTCACACCACATTTTTTCTTTGAACTTAGAAGTAACAATACCTTTAATGTTATTAATGTTTTGCAATGCATCATTCTTGTTGATCTCCCAATAGTTTAACTAGGCCCTTGTGTCTTTATGCCACCCCTGATTGAGCCTTAGGTGGTTTTGGCTAGAATTTAAAACTAGTTTAGGAAGTCTATGATCGTCTATGTTATTGAGTTTGTGCTTGTACAACGGAAACCTAATCATAGCTAGGCTCTCAGTAGGGGAAAGACCTGCTTCTATAAGGAGAATAGGATAGGGTGTATTACTTTTAATTTTCAGGTTATAAGCTATAAAACGCTTCTGGATTTGCTCAATCTTTCTCCATGATTCTCTAGAGATGCTACAACCCCAAACCTCACAGCCATATAAGATAACCGGGGTGACTAAAGTTTCAAGGAGGGACTTCTTTTTATCCCACATTACGAGGTTTGCTATTTTACAATTATTTTCATGACCAAAATAAGCTTTCCAACCCCCATTAATCATTTTCTCAATGCTATGGTTCCAGTTGAGCTTGTGATGAATATCAATTCCTAGGTACTTGTAAGAATGCACTTCCTCCAAGTTATTATTTTTATTTTTCCCCCCCCCCCCCCCCCCACACCACATATAAATTAGCATAGGTATCCTTCTTGTATTATGATAATCATAACTTTGATGTATGTCAGTGATTAACAGTTCATACCATGGTAGAGTTAGGGAATATCCTTAGAAGCCCAAGTTGCTTATCAAAGAAATCGGATGGGCACCTTGTAAAAAGAAACAATATTCGTTAGCATAGAGAAGAAGGATGACAATATCCAGGCTAAGATCGTGCCATCACATCCTGCTTCCTCTAAATTAGGCCTTCAAGCTTATCGATGTAAATGCGAAATTAGGTAGGGGAGAGGGGCGAAACCTTGTTAAACTCTGATGTTACACTTGAATTATCTTTTAGACCACCCTTTCATTGCTCTTTAGTGGCAATTACATTTCTCTATACCTTTATAGCGACATCTCTCAGCTCGAGAGGAACCTTTAGCTCTTCTAATATATTCCAAAGGTTGTATCTAAGAACTGTATCAAAACCTTTCTAAAGGTCCACAAAAGCAACAAAAATAAATTGGATTTATCATTACGACATTCCTCCGCAATGATTCCTAAGCTAACAAGGTGTCTGTTGTTGAGTGATGGCCTTCTGAAACCTGCTTGGCCTTTAGCCCGCTTACCTTCACTTTCAAGCCATATGCTTAACTTCTTATTCCATAATAACTACCAATATAACTTGGCTAAGAGAGGGCCTGATCATAATTGTCTGATAATTAGAGGGGTTATTTGTATCCCCACTTTTAAAAATAGGGATAATGAGGCTCTCAGTCCAAGGTTTAGGGAACCCTTGCTTGACTGCTTGATTGAAAATCTTGTGAATGTGGGGGATGAGGATAGGACCTCCAATTTTTAAGATTTCCACCTGGTAACCTTCAATGTCCTTAGCTTTCCCATTAGCGAGGCAATTAACAACAAACTTAATTTCTTCTAAAGAGAACTTGTTTTGTTGTGAGCAGGGTTTCCAAATTATCCATGAAATTTGGAGATTCATAAAGCTTTTTAAGATAGGAATTCCAATCATGAAGAGCAATTTTATTATTATCTTTAGGCTTCCTAGTCAAAATCCGCCTCCAAAATTTCTTAGGAGCTACCTTAGAGAGGTGTAAGAGATTCTCCTATCTTTGACGAATGTACTGCCTCTTTTTCATTTTAGTTAGGGCTTTGTATATTTTTATCTTGTCCATTTTAAGAGATTCATCAACAACGTTCTTAATTGCTCTCCTTGCACTATTACAATCTTTGTCATACCATGGATTGGTTTTGTTATTTCTTTTATTATTTGAAACTTCAATTGAGAACTTGTTAATAGAATATGAGAGGGTTGTAGCAAAATTATGATAGAGGTCTTCTATGTTGTCTATACTAGATAAAGGAAGCAAATTAGTTTTGAGTTCATTTGGAAAGAGATCGTTTTTACTTCTATCAAATATTAAGTTCTTTTGGCTGTAAGCATTATTTTATGTGGGAACTCTATGCATGACAAAATTGAGAGTTATAAGTAAATGCCTATGATCAAAGTCAGGTTCGTGGTCGTTTAAGATGTCAAAAGTTATTATTTTGTTGTATAATGGGAGATCAGAAATAACATAGTCTACCACGCTACTACCAAGTCCATGGATGCAGGTCATCTTGCTAGAATTGGGCCACTTCTTTAGACAGTTGCAAATTATGAGATCTTGAGCACTATAGAGCTTGACTAGCTCCAATGCAAACAAATTTTCCCCGAGGTCTTCAAAGCTCCTTTTATATCTACTAGCCAGAGTAGGGACTTCGTTTAAGATAGTTATGTTTATTTGTTTTCTAATTTGATTAAAAAATTGAAATAAATTAAAAATTAAATTAAATATATAGAAAATAGTTTAGCTAGAAAATAAGTTATAGATTATTGGCATGTGATATTATAAACTATTATATTTGTTAAAGGTTATTGTAAATAAAACCTATTTATAAGTTTAAAAATATCCATAATAAATTAGAGATGAAATCTATGTGATTGAAATTTTGGCTTCATCTGGAAGGTCTATATATATATATATATAGTATATATTAAAAATTTAAAGAACTATACAAAAATATTTAAATCATGTTGACTCGTAAAAAATTACACGTGAAAAATTTGGATCCCTCTGTTTAAATCTTATACTTTTCAAAAATATTTTAACAAAAGATTTAAATACACATTTGAAGATCTATATTAACTAATTTATGTCTATATCAACTTTTTATATATAGATAAATTTAAATTTTTATGGTTAAAATTTTTATTTTGTCCTCTATCTATTTTATTTAGCGTTTAAAAATATAATTTAAACAATAAAAAATAACACATTGTATTTTGCTTTTTTTTTTTTTAAATTTAATCCCTCTAAACTCATTTGTATTTAAGATAAATCTATACTAATTTATAAAAATTTAATTATACTTTTATTAATCACTTCATTATAAATCAACTCTGAAATAAGTATCACACATTGAGAGCATCAATAAAAATAGAAATGCAGGGGGAGGCTAGCCACCAATCTACGCATTCATTAAAGAGAATTTGCCTGGAAACTCACTAAGTAAGGGTGACTGTGTAAAAAATATTGATATGACAAGCATGGAGTACATTACATTAATAAAAAGTAATGATTGATATTCATCACAAGCTCAACTGGAACTATAGCATTGAGAAAAGGATTATTGGGGGGTGGACAACTTATTTTGGTTTTGAAAATAATTGCAAAATGGAAAACCTCGTAATGTGGGATAGAAAGAAGTTCCTCTTTGAAACTATAGTTACTCTTGTTATCTTATATGGATGTGATTTTTGAGGTTGTAGCATCTCTAGAGAATCCTAGAGAAAGATTGAGCAAATCCAAAAGCTTTTTATAAGGTATAACTTCAGAATTAAAAGCAACACAACCTATCATATTCTCCTTACAGAAGCGGGTCTTTCCCCTATGGAGAGCCTAACTATGACTAGGCTTCTGTTGTACAAGCACAAACTCAATAACATAAGTGTTGGCTAGCGCAAGCCCCACGGAACGAGTATGGGGTGCGAAGCTTAGAATTTTGGGTAATATTAGGGTAAAAGACTCTGCGGAAAGTGTGGAGCACCAACTATATAGGTTGATTCAAAGGATAGTCCACCCGAAAATAATGTAAAGCAATAGTAATAGAGTCGGCTCGCGGAGGGATTGCGGGCGAAGGGAAAGTATAAATAGAGCGGGGTTCTAAGAGGGAAAGTAGTTCTTTTAAAAGATGGAATGTAATGGGTCCCAGAAGGCAATAACTTGAAAACATTTGTAAGTCTGAGACAAGGAAGTAGGGTAGAAGGTAGAGGCTCTGCAGTTGTGTGCATAGAGACCTGGAAAGTCCGCAGCTGTGTGCGCGGACCCCTGTAGCTGAGTGCCCAGGGTGGATCTGGATGTATTGTTGAAGATTGATAATAAAGATAAGTTTCTTCTCACTTCTGTGTTGGTTCCGACTTTACTATTTTATGATCAATGAACTATTATGATTTATGCATTTACTATAATTGAATACATGTAAATTGGGTTAATCTTGATGGGCGAAGTCACCAAAAAGTAATAAATGTTTGCTTAAAGATCGTTTTAACTAGATCAAACCAGTAATAAGTGATTCAATCTGTAATAAGTGCGATAAGGGTATTCTGATCTGCACGGATCTAGCGTAGCGCGAGGCTACAGAATAGTGCGCAAGCCCCAAACCACATCCAAGACATACCCAGGGTGTGGAAACTTGGTTCCAGCACCCTCCCCTACTACCTCAGGTGAGACCTCAGTCGGCAATTCACGGGCTATTGTCGAAAGGGACGGTAGATGTGGGATTTGTTTGGCAAAATAATTCTTCCGAACTTGGGTCAAGCCTATATAGGCCAACAATAGGATACCATAGACTTCCTAAACTAGATTTAAATTCTAGCCAAAACCACCTAAGGCTCAAGCAAGGTTGGTATAAAGACACCAGGGCCTGGTTAAACCATTGGGAGATCGACGAGAATGTTGCATTGCAAAACATTAATAACATTAAAAATATTGTTACTTCTAAGTTCAAAGAAAAATGTGGTGTGAGAAATATTTAGCAGCTAAAAGAAAATCAAGATATTATACGGAGGTCATCAACCCCACCCTAGAAGATCAAAAGTATCTCTCTCTTTTAACTAGCTCAAAGAAGAAAATTAATATAGCCAAGATTAGATAGAACTCTCATGAGCTCCATAGTGAAACAGGTCATTGGGCAGTTCCTAAAACACCATGGATGGAAAGGTTCTGTCATCTCTATGAGAATACGAACATCGAGGATGAAAATAACTTCCTCTTAGAGTGTGCTATATAAAACCACATTAGATCTCAACTTCAAAATCTTTGTTGCAACACTGACCTTCCTAGCCTTTTCCATGTCAAAATTATAGTGAGTTCTGAAGGCTTCTATCCAAAATTTTTGAGCATAGGAATAAAATCTTAAATCAAACTAAATAATTCATTTCTTTAGGTCCGATAGACCAAAGTTTGGTCTCAGTGGACGTTAACCACCACCATCATCATCAAAATCACAATTTAAGATGTATTTTGCAATAAATGTTCAAATTTCATAATAACATAAATAAATATTAATTTTTTTTATTATATAATATATATATATATTATATTATATATATATAATATATAAACTTCATAAATCAAAATATATGAAATATGTTTGTTTGACCAAAATAATTAGGATCAACACAGTTATGAATGTGTTATGCTACTAGGGGCACAATAATAATGATAGGTAAATTATATTTTGTAATTAAAAATTGAGTTCTTGATTTTTAAGTTAGGTATGTTTATTTTGTAATGGAGTAGGGTGTGGTAATTTTAATTTAATTATCTAATAATTAGTAAATAGATGAATGGTAAGGAATTATAGTAGTTTTTAGGATAAAGGTTAAAATTTATTTTGATGATGATGCTTAACGTCCCCTGAGACCAAACATTCGTCTATCAGACCTAAAGAAACAAATTATTTATTTTGATTTAAGATTTTATTCCTATGCTCAAAAAGCTTGGAGAGAAGCCTCCCGAGCTCACTATAATTTTGACACTGTAAAAGGCTAGGAAGGTCAGTATTGTAACAAAGATTGTGAAACTGAGATCTAATGTGGTTGTGCATGGGGAACTCTAAGAGGAAGTGGTTTTCATCCTCGATGTTACTATTCTCATATATATGGCAGATCCTTTCCATCCATGGTGTTTTAGGAGCTGCCCAATGACCTGTTTCACTATGGAGCTCATGAGAATTGGTTCTAATATTTTCTATATTAATTTTCTTTTTTGAGCTAGTTAAAATAGAGGGATACTTTTGATCTTCTAGGGTGGGGTTGATGACCTTCTTATAATAACTTAATTTTCTTTTAGCAGCTAAATCTTTCCTACACCACATTTTTTCTTTGAACTTAGAAGTAACAATATCTTTAATGTTATTAATGTTTTTCAATGCATCATTTTCGTTGATCTCCCAAGAGTTTAACTGGGCACTTGTGTCTTTATGCCACCCGCGATTGAGCCTTAGTTTGTTTTGGTTGGAATTTAAAGCTAGCTAAGGAAGTCTATGATCGTCTATGTTATTGAGTTTGTGCTTGTACAGCAGAAACCTAATCATAGCTAGGCTCTCAATAAGGGAAAGACCTGCTTCTATAAGAAGAATAGGATAGGGTGTATTACTTTTAATTTTCAGGTTATAAGTTATAAAATGCTTATGGATTTGCTCAATATTTCTCCATGATTCTTTAGAGATGTTGCAACCCCAAACCTCACAGCCATATAAGATAAAAGGAGTGACTAAAGTTTCAAAGAGGAACTTCTTTTTATCCCACATTATGAGGTTTGTTGTTTTACAATTATTTTCATGACCAAAATAAGCTTTCCACCCTCCATTGATCCTTTTCTCAATGTTATGGTTCCAATTGAGCTTGTGATGAATATCAATTCCTAGGTACTTGTAAGAATACACTTCCTCCAAGTTATTATTTTCATACATAAAATTATCGTAAGTGTCCTTCTTGGATTTGATAATCATAACTTTTGTTTTTTTAGTGTTAACAGTCATACCCATGGTAAAGAAAAAATCCTTAAGAATCTTGAGTTGCTTATCAAGATCAGATGGGCACCTTGCGAAAAGAATAATATCGTTAGCATAGAGAAGAAGGATGATGACTATCCCAGCTAAGATCGTTCCATCACATCCTACTTCCTCTAAATAGCCTTTGAGCTTATCGATGTAAATACAAAATAAGGTAGGGGAGAGGGGGCAACCTTGTTTTACACTTAATATCTTTCGACCACCCCTCATTGCTCTTTAGCTTGGCAATTACATTCTCGTATAACCTTATAGCGACAACTCTCAGCTCGAGAGGAACCTTTATCTCTTCTAATAGATTCCAAAGGTTGTATCTAAGAATCATATCGAAAGCATTTCTAAAGTCCACAAAGCAACAAAATAAATTGGATTTATCATTACGACATTCCTCCGCAATGATCCTAAGCGTAACGAGGTGGTCTGTTGTTGAGTGATGACTTCTGAAACCTGCTTGGCCTTTAGCTCGCTTACCTTCACTTTCAAGCCATATTTTTAACTTCTTTTGCAAAATACTACCATATAACTTGGCTAAGAGAGGGCTGATCATAATTGTCTGATAATTAGAGGGGTTATTTGTATCCCCACTTTTAAAAATAGGGATAATGAGGCTCTCAGTCCAAGGTTTAGTGAACCCTTACTTGACTGCTTGATTGAAAATCTTTTGAATGTGGGGATGAGGATAGGACCTCCAATTTTTAAGGTTTCTGCTTGGTAACCTTCAATGTCCTTAGCTTTCCCATTAGCGAGGCGATTCACAACAAACTTAATTTCTTCTAAAGAGAAAAATTCTTTCATTGTGAGCAGCATTTCCAAATTATCCATGAAATTTGGAGATTCATAAAGCTTTTTAAGATAGGAATTCCAATCGTGAAGAGCAATTTTATTATTATCTTTAGTCTTCCTAGTCAGAATCTGCCTCCAAAATTTCTTAGGAGATACCTTAGAGAGGTGTAAGAGATTCTCATGTCTTTGATGAATGTGCTGCCTCTTTTTCATTTTAGTTAGGGCTTTGTATATTTTATCTTGTCCATTTTATGAGATTCATCAACAACGTTCTTAATTTCTCTCCTTGCACTATTACAATCTTTGTCATACCATGGATTGGTTTTGCTATTTCTTTTATTATTTGAAACTTCAATTGAGAGCTTGTTAATAGAATATGAGAGGGTTGTAGCAAAATTATGATAGAGGTCTTCTATGATGTCTATACTAGATAAAGGAAGCAAATTAGTTTTTAGTTCATTTGGAAAGAGATCGTTTTTATTTCTATCAAATATTAAGTTATTTTGGCTGTAAGTATTATTTTCTATGGGAACTCTATGGATGAAAAAATTGAGAGTTATAAGTAAAGGCCTATGATCAAAGTCAGGTTCGTGGTCGTTTAAGATATCAAAATTTATTATTTCGTTGTATAATGGGAGATCAGAAATAACATAGTCTACCACGCAGCTACCAAGTCCATGGATGCAGGTCATCTTGCTGGAATTGGGCCACTTCTTTAGACCGTTGCAAATTATGAGATCCTGAGCACTACAGAGCTTGACTAGCTCCGACCCAAACAAATTTTCCCCGAGGTCTTCAGAGCTACTTTTGTAGCTACCAGCGAGAGTAGGGACTTTGTTTAAGATAGTTATGTTTATTTTGTTTTCTAATTTGATTAAAAAATTGAAATAAATTAAAATTAAAATAAAATATATAAAAATAGTTTGGCTATAAAATAAGTTATAGATTATTGGGCATGATATTATAAACTATTATATTTTTTAAAGGTATTGTAAAACTATTTATAAAGTTAAAAATCTCCAATAATAATGTAAGATGAATCTATGTGCTTGAAATTTTTCTCATGCTGGGTCAATATAATTATATATAATATATTAAAATTAAAATAACTATACAAATATTAAATGTTGACTGGTAAATAAAAATTTCACGTGAAAATATTGGAATCCTCTGTTAATCTTTATACTTTTCAAAAAAATATTTTAACAAAACAGATTTAAATAACACGTTGAAGATCTATGTTAACTAAATTTACTGTCTATAATCACTTTTATATATAACAATTTAAAAATTTATGGTAAATTTTTTTTATTTTGTCTCTTCTATTTTATTTTTAAGGCATTAAAAATATAATTTTAAACAATAAGATTAACACATTCTATTTTGCTTTTTAAAATTTAATCCCTCTAAACTCATATTAAATTTGTATTTAAGATAAATCTATACTAATTTATAAAAATTTAATTATACTTTTATTAATCACTTCATTATAAATCAACTCTGAAATAACTATCACACATTGAGAGCATCAATAAAAATAGAAATACAGGGGGAGGCTAGCCAGCAGTCTACGCATTCATTAAAGTGAATTTGCCTGGAAACTTACTGAGTAAGGGTGACTGTGGGAGATGGTGGGCCTCTAGTGCAGGCATTAACTAAAGCGAAACTTAATAATTAAGATTGAGTAGGGCCAAATTCCCGAGGGCGAAGGAGTGCGGAAGAAATTCTGCTACGGATAAAAAAAATTGCTGCCCCTTTAAGTCTTAGTTTTTTAATATTTTAAAGTTTGAGAATCTGCGATCCAATTTAGCATTTCAGAAAATTTTAAACCATAAAATGCATTAAAATTTTTGTTTTATTAAATTTGGATAATGGAAAATGCAATTAGATATTTTAATTAATAAAACATTAACGAAAATGAAAATTTCATTCCCGTTTAATATCATCATGAGCGAGCTGAAATCTCCCGCCAGGTTTTGTTGAATCAGACTACAATTTTTTTTTGAAATAGATTAAATTAGCAATTCTATTACATGTTGTAAAGGAAACATCGTAAGGTGGTAGTACAGAAGAAAGAAGTTTTTAGCGTTCATTGTATTTTATATTGGAAATGATTTATTCACTATTGTCACATGTTTGTCCTTCGCTAATGTTATGTTTGGATAAAATTGTTGTGAGAATGTTCATTTATTCTACAATTATTTACAACAAAACTTAATACTCATATAAGAAACCAAATTGGGCAAGATGAGTTCCTCTATAGTATGACCATAAAAAAAAAAATGATTGTGGTGGCAAACTGAACAGTGACAATGTTGTCTATTGTCAGTGTTCTTTCCTTACCTGAACACCATTAACAATGCATCGATCACCAACATCAAAGGGATGCATAATGAACACAAACACAATTGCTCCAAACATTCTGCTGATACCATCTATGATGATACCAACAAAATGACATGGGATGTGGCAATCCCCAGAACAAGTAAAATGACAATTATCATGACTATCCATGTCTTCTTTTGCCCAAAGGTGAGTACTTTGATCATTGATGCTAGGAAATTTGCATTTATTTCAATGATTGCTATGCAATCCCTATCTTGAAAGGAAGATTTTCCTTTGGTGTTGTTATTACTAATAGTGTCTCATGTGTACAAAAGTTATTGTCAACAAGCATTGCCAAGTTGTGTTTTATATCTCATAATTTGATACAGTTTTTCAACACCTTTTGAATATGGTACTTGGGCCTACGCATTTGATAGAAAGGCTTATGAATTGTTGAGTTTCATTTGGTTTGGATATAAGTAGAAGATGTACCAAGTAATAACCGTAATTCAGTCTTGGTGTCCCAGTTGGAGTTTTTTTTTTTTTTTTTTTTTTTTTTTTTTGTGCATCTATGAATTGTATACATCGGGATGGAAATTTTTGTGTGTGCTAAGACTGCTTGTTCCATTGTTCAGGGATTATTTTTCAGAAGTCTTTATATATTACTAAGCTTCAACTACCATGTCCAAGATTGCAGAAAAGCTATCTAGATGGCCTCATTTTCCCCTGTAAGTTGTTTTCAACATTTTTTCCTACATTCTATTAATATGATACTTTGTATGCTTTGCTTGATTGTATGCATCTAGAAGTGGTCAGTGTCTAATATGCTATAAAATAAATGTCGATGGCTAAAAGTAAACACTGAATGTGTTGCTTGTAAGATCTCTTATATGTGTTGAAAGACATTTAAATGTCTACTTGTTTGTCTTATTTATTACCACAAAAATGACACTCCCATAAATTTACCTTCCTAAGAATGGAGGGTTAATATATTTAGATATAAGTTTGAATAGATTTTGATTCAAGGCTTAACATATAATCAACCATTTTATGGTGAATAAGAAACCAAATAATAACCTATAGATGTTGAAAAAAGATAGCCATATGCATAAATGTAACATAAATAAAAAGCCAGACACTTAATATATTTGTTCTTTTGAAACATCTCTAGTCATTACAAAGATAAAATATAAATCTTCTCAACAAAGAGTCCAGAGTCTCCATCCATGTCTTTAGGTGCAAACAAAGCCACTTACTGTAGTATTTCAACAATTTGGTTTGAAAAAAACTATAATTCTAAATGCGAGATAGAGATTCAGGTTACCGAGATTGTTTTTTCCTTTTGAAAGAACAATTCATCCTGTTAAGGGCATCAACTTTATATAGCAAAAGGGGATGCTTCAACCCTATAGATTTTAATTATAGGTTTCAAATTACTTAATGACACCCAAAGAGCTAAAGGTATTCAAGGTGTATTCCTTTGTAGAAACTTCTTTACTGACCACCTGAAATATTTTCTCAATTGTTAGATGCCTCAATCATGAATATAGCAAAAAACTTAAATTTCAGGTTTCGATGAGAAAGAAACAAATACCATATTGTTTGTACAACTTGGTGACAACAAATAAGAATTCACTTGCATATAATTCTTTATTAGCTAGCATCCTGCGCTGAAGCATAAGCCGCAACAACAATATTCAAAATGTGGCTAGAGCTACTTACAATATCTGTAGATGACGGTAATACCCCCTTTGTCTGCTATAGTGGAGAGCTGGGCTCTTGCTATCTTTAACAACTCGACATAATTTCCTAGAAATGCAAGACCAACTTTTCATTCCAGTGGTATGGAAGGATTTGGGATACCATAGATGCGATCTCGTCTATGAAAATCTTGATGTGGACATACGCTGCTAAGAGATTTTCCATTGGAAATGGTCCAATTTTGAAGCTTCTTAGTGTAAACGTCAACATCCACGGAGATGAAGGTTCTCTCTTTGATCCCCCAAGGTCAAGCTCTCGAGTCAGGATCTTATTTAGAACCTTCCTTACCTTAATGGCCACCCGGGCTTTGTACTCCACATCCTTATTAATATCATCTAGGTACTTTATAACCTAAGTGTGGATACCATTGAGCTCCATGTATAATTGCAAGTGCTCCATGATTTTGGTGCATCATCGGTAATATAGCCCCATGTTTAATACTCTTGTGCTTCTCAAACAACACAACTAATGCATGGTAACCACATTAACTAGTGATTTCCCTGCGAACCACATCTTATAAGCATGAGAAATGATTCCATGACAAATTCATCCGTTTGAAGCTTATATGCCTTGAAAATGTAAGCATGTCTAGTTCTCAAAGAATTTTTTAGTATTATTTTATATTTTCTACATTCAAAAACCACTTTTCCACTATTTTCCCAACAATACCAATATACTTGATACATTCCCATCATGAAGGTATATTGTCACCATAAAATGAATGTAAAGGAAAATGCAGACACCCTCATCCAGTCACAAGAATATATGGGGCAACACTGAGACATAAATGGCGCTTGCATTTTTCTGTCTATCGAACATAGCAAACTAGTAAATATAGCCCTGCTAGATTCCAACTAAACAAGAAATCATCCAAAATCAGCAGAGATATTTTGGCTGAGTCAAGAACATGCCTCATATAGTATGGAAGAAAGGAACGTATCGACGTATTGTGCTTTAAACACATGCATAAGCCATGTCTCTAAAACATTTTCTATGGGATTGAATTCAGATTCCTTGATCCATATCTTAACAATTATGTTGCCATTGACATCTACTTGAAAAATTGCCAATATATCATCCTCTAGGCTGTTAGTAATCTCTTTGATTACACTCACGGTCATCAAAATTATCATAGCTTACTCAGAAATTCCTGTCAGATGATTCTTCTTCCTCATATCAATGATCACTGAGTCCACCATGCATGTATGGAAGTTTGTCAGGCTTGGGCTCTAGAACATCCACTTCTCTCTTGCCTGAGTCCTTCTTAATAGGTAATATACCCTTCCTCATCAAGAGGGATATCTTAATTCTCAACCTCAGAAGAGGATGTTTCTCCACTACTTGACCATTTTGGTATCCCTCTTTGAGCACCACTGTTGAGGTAGAACATTTTAGAGAATAATCAAAGATTCCTGGATACTACGTGAAAAGCTTCGCAAACCTCTCAGGGAAACTCATCTCCTCATAGAAATAATTTAGATTGTTTCTCTGAAGTTTCCTATCAATAGTAAGGCTCAACAGCTTGTGATAGACACCCACAACACACTCCTCCATTACATGATTCTTAGGATAAAGATTGTAAGGATCCTCATAAGGGGACACATATGGTAGCCTCTCCCATTCCTCCATCAATATAATCACCTTGTTCATGCATCCATACCCCTTTGGAAAATTGACTTACATTCATCTCATAAGTCAAGTGCACATTGTCTTTGAATTTTCTGTAAGTGAATTGTTTTCCACATATGGCATCATCATCAACCTACTTCTAGAGGGCAAATATAGAAAACACATCATTGCATCTCAAATGCTTAAACCCTGGGTCCCCAGCTTGCATCTTTACAATGCTGAAATAATCACTATACTTTGGGATCAAGGTCTTTCCATAATCCTTTAGCAGACCGAAATCCCACTTCAATGGCTCTATTCTCTTCAAAGAAATTTTCTTGATGTGGGTCATCATGAGCAACTTGCATAATCTCTTCATAGAGTCTCCTGTGTTCTATTCATGGATTCTCTTATCTTCTTCGTCAAATTAAAGGGTCTCCTTGGTTAATCCAAACCATGGAACATCATATTTAGGGCTAGAAAATTCCCTAAAAATGTTATGGTATATTCTCATAAACCTTAGCTTCTGAAAAGTAAAAAACAACTCCTTCTTCCTCCCGAAAACCACAGTTATTGGCAATGAATCATGTGGGTGTTTTTTGACAATGTCTTTGAGCATGCAAAAAACCTTAAAATCACCATCCCTCTTAATTATATGATCAAAGCATGAGTGATTGACCCATTTAAGCCTCATGAGAGATTTTGTTTTAGAGTAGCAATGGAAATGGTGATCCTGAAGAAATTAGGTTGAAGTAGAATCAGCTAAATTGGCCCATACAAAGTGGTATGATGTACTGCCCCATGGATGTAATGTAGAAATCATTTTTTTAACATTGTAGGGCTTGTAAAGTGGTGTTATATACAATAAAATAAAGTAAATGAATCGCCAAATCTATCACAGGTTAGCATGTTTATTTATTTATTTATTTATTTGGTTCCTCTTTAGTCCCACATGTTTATTTGACTTTGAATCCATTTTAAAGCTTGAGTGATGGCATATTTTAAACCATGCAATCTTATAGCTATGCAATTATTGGTCTTGTGACCCTGCTTTGGCCTTGAAAGGCATTTAAATGTCTACTTGTCTGTCTTATTTATTACCACAACATTGACACCTCCAGAGATTTACCTTCTTAAGAATGAAGGGTTAATAAATTCATATATACATTTGATTACCTTTAGATTCAAAGATTAACATATAATCAACCATTTTATGGTGTAGAAGAAACAAAATAATAACCTATAGAAGTTGAAAAAAGATAACCATATGTCTAAATGTAACATAAATCGAAAGGCAAACACTTGATATATTTGTTCTTTTGAAACATGTCTAGTCATTACAAAGATGAAATATAAATCTTCTTAACAAAGAGTCCAAAATATCCATCCGTGTCCTTAGGTGCCAACAAATCTACTTACTATGGTATTTGAACAATTTGGGTTGAAAAGAACCAGAATTCTAAATGTGAGACGAACATTTAGGTTACTAGGATTGATTTCTCCTTTTTACAGAAAAATTCATCCTATTAAGAGCATCAACTTTATATAGGGAAAAAGGATGCTTGAACCTTATATCTTTTAATTACACGTTTCAAACTACTTAATGGCACCCACAGAGCTAGAGGTATTGAAGGTGTATTCCTTTGCAAAATCTTCTTAACTGACCACCTACAAGATTTTCTCAATAGTTAGAGGCCTCAATCATGGATATAGAAAAAAAAATTAATTTTAGGTTTCGATTAGAAAGAAACAAAGAAACAGATACCCCTATACCTAGTATTAGGAATGTATTTGTTTCTTTCTAATCCTTTATCCTTTAATAGGGCGAACAAAATTTATCCTTTATTGATGGATTTTCCCCTATTTTTACAACAAGAACATTATACCTGATACATTCCCATCATAAAGGTATATCGTCACCATACAATGAACGAAATGGAAAATGTAGACACCGTGAGCCAGTCAAAAGATCATATGGGGCAACGTTGGGAAAAAAATGATAGAAAAAAAAACGATTCTTTAATGAAGAATAAATACTTAAAAGAATTGTAAAGAATCGTATAAAACTTGATGCCCAAGAAAACTTACCTCCAGCCATTGATGCTACTTTTGCTCACAATGTATTTTGTACGTAAAGCTTGCGGGCCGCTTCACAATATCTTCTTCAGATTTGAGTGCTTTCGTCTTCACCACATCAATATATCTTAGCAGATAAATGATCAGAACCATAAGTACGAGGATGGAAACCAAGATAAAAAAAATGTATCATAACCGCTAAGACCACACCTCCAAATGAAACGATGCAACGTGCTAAGCCCGCCTCTTTGAAAATATGATTAGTTTGGCTTCAAGAGGCCAAGTCGTGTAGACACTGGAATTCGCCTGCTGACTAGAGTGACTACCGATAATGTAACTCTCACAATCAAGATACATGCACAAAAAAGTTCAATACCAATTATTTGTTCACAAATCCTTCCAAAGAAGAAAGCAGCGTGAACTATATTTTATGCTGAAAGGAGAAACTGAATCCTGTTAACAAAATAGGCACATGTCATCCATGCTAAACAATCGAGTGCAGAGAGCTTCTCGAAGTCCATGAAGAGTGACCCATACTGAAAATCCTAACTTGGTCGTCTGAGACAACCACCAGAATGTATTATTGCGAATATTTCACTTAGAGACGATGTCACCTAGGCATCTGAATCAAACAATGAGGAGGAACAACCTCATTTACGCCTAAAAATATCGCAGACAACCATGAAGGTAAATATTGTAACACAATATTCATGCAAGAAGAAATAAAAAGAATACAGAAAACCTGAAGGCACTTCCAAGCTTTTCTCACTCTAACTTGATGGTGCAAGATTGAAGGGGATTGAGTTAGTGAGCTTGGGGACTAAACAAAAGTATATATAGCCAAGCTTCCATCAAGCTTCTATTGGCTATGTGTCAAGTGTTCCACAGATCATGGCAGAGAATTGTAGAGGGAGTAATGGACCACTCCAGAAGCTCCCAACAAGAAATTAATTAACTGCAGTTGATGTCTGTAATTTTAGGAAATGATTGCAGTTGGCTGCAGTTGGTTTCCCAAAAGAAGGAAATGACTGGCAGTTTGTTTTTCGTAATTTACGGCAGCCATTGGGAGCCGTAAAGGGAGCTTAACATTCTCCCACTTGGTCCATATTTCCAATCTTAATGTCTCATCTTAAAACCCATTAATGATATGTATTAAGTAATAGATACATGAATCATAGCAATAAGTCATATAATGACGAGTATTATCTTCCATGTATTACTATCTATTTATTCTTATTATAATTTATGTGGCAACAATTTCTTAATGAATAAAACCTATGTTTATTCTTGGTCCTACACAGACGAATTTTCTCAAATCAAATTAAGGTGCACATAAATATGAGAAAAACATCACAATAATTAAGAATTTCATTAAAATAACATTGTCCATCAATGAAAAACTACATAATGGAACCAAGTCCCATATTCATTACATGATCCTTGAATTGAAATGGTGGCATGCCCTTAGTCAAAGGATCAAAAATCATCAACTCAATGCTAACATGATCAATGACCACTTTCTTTTCTTTAACACGTTCCCTTATAGCCAAATACTTAATGTCGATGTGTTTATTTTGACTCCCACTTTTGTTGTTTTTAGGCATAAAAATAACAACTCAATTATCGCAATATATTCTCAATGGCTTAGAGATATAATCCATAATTATAAGCCTAGAAATGAAACTCTTAAGCCATACACCATGTAAAGTAGCCTCAAAACAGGAGACGAACTCGACTTCCATAGTGGATGTGGCAATCAAGGTCTGCTTGGCACTCCTCCATGATATAGCTCCACCGGCCATCATAAAAATTTATCCTGATGTTGATTTGTGTGAATCAACACATCCAGCAAAGTCAAAATCTAAGTAGCCAATTACTTCCAAATTGTCCATCCATCTATACATAAGCATGTAGCTTTTGGTTCCTTGAAGGTACCTCATCACTTTCTTTTGCAGCTCTCTAGTGGTCTAAACCTAGATCACTCTGATATCGTCCCAACATTCCCACAGCAAATGCAATGTCAGGTCTTGTGCAGAACTTAGCATACATTAGGCTTACGACAGTAGAAGCATATGTAATGTTCTTCATTTGTTCCCTTTCAAAGTCATTCTTCGGGCATTTTTTCAAATTGAACCTATCACCCTTCACAATGGGAGCTACACTTGGTGAACAATCCTTCATCCGAAATCTCTCTAAAATTTTATTAATATAGGTTTCCTGAGACAAACCCAAGATGCCTCAAAATCTCTCTATGGATCTTAATTCCAATGACATAAGATGCCTCATTCATATCGTTCATATCGAAATTTTTAGAGAGGAATTGTTTCACCTCATGCAACAAACCCTTATCATTGGTTGCTAGCAAAATGTCATCCACATTTAAAACAAGAAAACAGATTTTACTCCTGCTGACTTTTAGGTATATACATTGATCCATAATGTTTTGTACAAAACTGAAAGAAGAAATTACATTATGGAATTTCAAATACCATTGGTGGGAGGCTTTTTTAAACCATATAAGGATTTCTTGAGCTTGCAAACCAATTTGTCACCATCACTAGAGGGGAATCCTTTAGGTTGTTTCATGTAAACCTCCTTCTCTAGATCTCCATTGATAAATGTCGTTTTCACATCCATTTGTTGCAACTCCAAGTCAAAATGGGCTACTAATTCCAAAATAATGTGCAAGGAATCTTTCTTAGATACAGGAGAGAAAGTCTCCGTGTAATCGATTCCTTCTTTCTGAGTGAATCCTTTAGCAACAAGTCTTGCCTTGTATCTCTCAATGTTGCCCAATGAGTCTTTCTTTCTCTTAAAGACCCATTTACATCCAATGGATTTTGCACCATTGGGAAACTCAACAAGATCCCATACTTCGTTACTCTTTATAGAATTCATCTCTTCCTTCATGGCATCGTACCATAATTCTGATTCTTTGCAACTCATGGCTTGTGAAAAGGACTCGAGATCATTTTCGGCTACACCGTTGTAGTCAGATGCTTGTAGATACACAACATAATCATCAGGAATTGCTGATCTCTTTGGTCTAGTAGATCTTCTCAATGTTGTACCATCATCTTCTTGAGAAGTGTGTGGTTCAAATCATTGTTCAAAAGTTCTTGGCGACTCTTGAACAACCTGATCTACCGGAATGTCGTCAGCAGCTTGTGGAACTTCAACAATTAGTTGTTCAACACCAGTTTGTACTTGAGCGGTGCTGTGAACAATAGCCAATCTATCACTTGAGGTGGAAGGTTGAGATTCTGAATGATCCTTCTCAGAAACTATGTTCCTAGTTTGATCACTCCCACTGATCAAGCCATTTTTAAGAAACTTTGCATTTCTTGATTCCACAATCCTAGTGCTGCGAGATGGACAATAACATCTATAACCTTTAGACCTTTCAACATATCCAATGAAATACCCACTAATGGTCCTTGGGTCCAGCTTCTTCTCTTGTGGATTATATATTCTTACTTCAGACGGGCATCCCTAAACGCGCATATGTCGCAAAATCGGTTTCCAACCTTTCCATAATTCAAATGGTGTTTTAGGAACAACCTTGGTTGGAACTCGGTTTAATATATACACTGTCGTATTAAGTGCTTTAGTGAAAAAGGATTTAGAATATTGGAGCTGCTAAGCATACTCTGTACCATGTCCAATAATGTTCGGTTTCTACTTTTTGCTACACCATTCTAGTCGGGTGAACTAGGCATGGTGTATTGGGCAACAATCCCATGGTCTTGAAGAAATTTTGCGAATGGCCCAAGTGCTTGTCCATCTTCTGTGTATCTACCATAATATTCTCCACCTCTATCTGATCTCATGATCTTAATTTTCTTGCTGCATTGTTTCTCTACTTCAGCCTTAAAGATCTTAAAGGCATCTAATGCTTCACTTTTTTTATGAAGCATGTAGAGATACATATATTGTGAGTAATCATCTATAAAGGAGATGAAGTATCTTTGACCATGTGAGTCCATGTTTGGACTACATATATCAGTATGTATGATCTCTAATATGTCTGAAATCCTATTGGCACCTTTCTTTGACTTGTTGGTCTGCTTTCCCTTTATGCAGCCCACACAAGTATCAAAATTAGCAAAAGCCAGAGTATTAAGTACCCCTTCATTTACTAATCTTTTATTTCTTTCTATGTAGATATGACCTAGTCTCCGGTGCCATAATTTAGAGGAATCTTCATTAATAACAAATCTTTTAGTGCTAGTGTGAACATGCATTGAATCATAAATGACATTGTTTTGTAAATTAATGCAGTAAAGACCATTAGACAAAATACCATTCCTACCACAATCAGATTTATAAAATAAACTGAAGGATGTTTATGAAAAGTTAAAGGAATATCCAAAAGGTACAAGCCTTGAAACTGAGATCAAGTTTCTAGAAAAACTTGGAACATAAAAGGTCTTTTCTAATTCTAAAACAAAGCCACTACTTAAAGTTAAATAGCATGTTCCTAAAACTTCCACAGGCGAGCCCATCTTGTTTCCTGATAAGATGCTTTGCTCACTTCCCACTGGCTTCCTTAGGTTTTGCAAACCCTGCAAGGAATTCGAAATGTGAATTCTTGATCCAGAATCAATCCACCATGTGTTAATATTTCCATTAACCATATTAAATTCATAACAAACAACGAAGATTGGATTACCTTTGTCCGCAAGTCATTTTTGAAATTTGGCGCATTCCTTCTCCATGTGTCCCTTATTTTTACAGAAGAAACACTTGGAAACCTTCTTGATATCAGCTTGGGGAGGTACTTTACCTTTCCCTTTCTTATTGGCTTGAGATTTTCCCTTTCCACGCGTTGCCAACATTTCACTTTCTCCCAGTTCCATCACCAGTCTCTCTTCCTCTTGAACACACATGGTCATGAGTTCATAAATTGACCATTTATCCTTATGTGTGTTGTATGAGATTTTGAAGGGTTCGTATTGGTGCGGAAGGGTGTTCAGAATGTAGTGCACCAAGAAAGACTCTGATATTTCAACCTTGAGTTTCTTCAATTGAGCCACAGTGTCCCTCATTTGCATGATGTGCTCGAACATACCTTTCACACTGGTGAGGCTTAGGGATGAGAACTTCATGATTAGGGTGCTTGCTAGTGCCTTGTTTGATGTGATGAATTGATCATCAATGGATTTCAGCAAGTTTCGGACCTTTTCATGCTGATCAACGGAACCACGAATACCAGCTAAAATTTTAGTCTTAATGAACATCATGCTTAGGCGATTAGATTGCACACATCATTCATAAAGTGTGATGTCCGCTGCAGTGCTGGTATTAGTGAGTGCTGGTGGTTCATCTTTCCTAATAGCATAGTCTATGTCCATCCACCCCAAATGAAGGAGAACCCTCTCCTTCCAAACCTTATAGTTATCTCCCTTGAGTTCAGGGATATCACAACGAATTTCAAAGATATTTGCAGGTTGTACAACTGCATTAAATTAAAGATTACATGCTTATGTTAAAATTTGAGGCCTAAATAAAATTTCATGCTTTACCAATGTAAATCATGCTTAAAATTGAGTCTAATGACATAAAAATTGTCTGTGGACTAAATTTTCAATTCAAGCAGATTCAATCATTCTTTATGATAGAATTTATCAAATTATTCACTTAATTCATAATTCCAAAGGGTATATTATGTTTATAATTTGATATAAATTCTATCTTAGATTTGAACTTTATGATAAAACTATTCATTCATAATTCCTATGGGTAAGTTATGAATATTTTATTCTAATTAACTATATAAATATAATAAAAATACCTGTGGGATAAAATTTTTATATTTAGTATAATTAATTACAATTAATGTCTAAATATTCTTTATATGATCCTAATCAATCATAATATATAATATTATTTAATTAGAGATGTTGTGGTTATTCTCTAATCAATTAAAATTATATAGATCACTAGACATTATTTCTTTTATGCATAAACGTTAACTTGATATGAAAATAATGATAATTTGCACAAACAAAACTATAAAATTCATGCATAACATTTAACGATCGGTCTTGTATTCTCATCCAAAATAGCATGGTTTAATTATATGCAATTTGGATAATTGTTGTGCAAAATTTATTAACTATGCTCATATTTAATTTGCATGAATCATATGTCCAAATAAATGCCTTAATTCAAAAAATCCTCTAAATATGGAAATTAACCAAATAAAGCATGCCTATAAACACCAAGGCAGAGATAAAAATGCTTTGATACCAAATGATAGCAAAAATAACGATTCTTTAATGCGGAATAAATACGTAAAAGAATCGTAAAAAATCGTAAAAAACTTGATGCCCAAGAAAACTTACCTCTAGCCATTGATGCTACTTTTTCTCACAATTTATTTTGTACATAAATCTTCCGGGCCACTTCACAATATCTTCTTCAGATTTGAGTTCTTTCGTCTTCAACACATCAGTATATCTCAGCAGATAAACGATCAGAACCATAAGTATGAGGATGGAAACCAAGATAAAAAAAATGTATCATAACCACTAAGACCACACTGCCAAATGAAATGATGTAGCATGCTAAGCCTGCTTTTTTGAAAATATGATCAATTTGGAGGCTGAGTCGTGCAGACACTAGAATTCGCCTGTTGACTAGAGTGAATACCAATAATGTAACTCTCACAATCAAGATACATGCACAAACAAGTTCAATACCAATTATTTGTTCACGGATCCTTCTAAAGAAGAAAGCAACATGAAAAATATTTTATGCTGAAAGGAGAAACTGAATCCTGTTAACAAAATAGGCACATGTCATCTGTGCTAAACAATCGAGTGCAGAGAGCTTCTCGAAGTCCATGAAGAGTGACCCCTATTGAAAATCCTAACTTGGTTGTTTGGGACAGCCGCCAGAATGTATTATTGCGAATATTTGACTCAGAGATGGGGTCACCTACACATCTGAATCAAACAATGAGGAGGAGTACCCTCGTTTACGCCTAAAAATATCACAGACAGCCATGATGGTAAATATCGTAACACAATCTTCAAGCAAGCAGAAAGAAAAAGAATACAAAAAATTTGAAGGCACTTCCAAGTTCCGCTCACTTTAACTTGATGGTGTAAGGCTGAAGGGGATTGAGTTAGTGAGCTTGGGGACCAAACATAAGTATATATAGCCAAGCTTCCATGAAGCTTCTATTGGTTATGTGTCAAGTGTTCCACAGATCATGTTAGAGAACTGCAGAGGGAGTAATAGACCACTCTAGAAGCTCCCAACAAGAAATTAATTAACTGCAGTTGATTTCCATAATTTTAGGAAATGACTGCAGTTGGCTGTAATTGGTTTCCCAAAACAAGGAAATGACGATTGGCTAAAAACCACCCAACTTAGTGATTTTTAGTCAGAGAAACGAATTGTTGAATTTGTCGATCTACTTAATGAATACCAAGATGTATTCACTTAGGATTATAAATATTTAAAATGAATTGTCAAGGAAATGGGAGAAATGAAAATCAATCTCATTCCAGGAGCTAAACCAATAAAGAAGAGATTTGTTGTCGCTGCTACAATACCCTATAAAATTTTGTTGTGTTTGAAATTTGGAGCCTACCTCATTGTCATATCATGTCTCGCTTTAGTAGTCAAGTGTCATTTTGTGTTGATTCATATTTTTTGATTGTTCTTGAGTGTTCTTAATATACTTCTATGTATTTTGTGGTCACGACACCTTTTTGGCTATAAAATGACACTTTTGGGTTGCAGTCACACATACTTCATTATTTATATTTGGGGAATGTGCATACAGTGGTGTTTTGAAGTGTATTCATTGTTGGTTGTGTTTTTCAAGTTTTCTCAATGAGTTCATATGTGTCGCACTTTGTTTTATGTCTAGAACTCATCTTGCTCATTCCTTGACCAATCATCAACACTTAGACAAATTTCAGTTGAAAAGTGATCCCATTAAGGCCAAGAGCGCATGAGCACAATCTAAAGCCTTGGTGGGAGACTCTTCATTATTCAGAAGTGTGTCCTGTGCCCTCGCACGGAGCTGCACGAAGTGTGTCGTGCACCCTCGCACAGAGCTACACGCACTCCAAAAGCATGAAACCCCTTCAATGTTCTGAAAGGAACCCTCCAAGAATGACTAAGTTGTCCTAGAGCACACTCCTTCGACTCAAAGATGTGCACCATCCTTGAGTGCATTGGTGCATCCTGAGGACTAGAATCTCAACCTTTCAACATTCCCCTATGCATGATGCTCCCACTTAAACTCATTGAACACACTATGACACCCTAAAGAAATCAAGCCCCAACCTTTAGCCTTCAGGAGTGCACCCTGCACCCTCTTTGAGGCCTCCTAAGCACATGAGCCCACCCCGAAGGCATGAAGGATCACCGTTCAACCTTGAGGAGTGCACCATGCACCCTTATTCTCTCTCTTGAGTGCATAGTGCACTTGGGAAGCCTGAAGTTTTCCTCTTTGTCCTTTGGACTTACGAAATGAGCCCTACCTTGACTTCTTTTCTTTTTAGGGTGCATTAGTGCATGTTGAAGACTTGAAGCCCCTCCTCCTGAGCTCTTCAACCTTTCAAAGTGGGCCCTTGTACCTTGTAGCTTCCTTAACTCTTTTAAGCGCACTAAAAAGGCACAAAGAGGAAAATTTTGCATAAAACATGGTATTTTAGGAGATTTTCAAATTGATAGTTGCTCATCATGTGTGATTGCAGAAATACGTATTCAAGGGACCTCATGGAAATCACACATAAGGAATATCGGGAAAAAGAGGATGAAAAAAGGAAGTGCATGGAGAACGAAGGAAACACCTGAAACTTGATGATCAAAATACCATAAAGAATCCAATATTGAAGACCCTTTAGAGGGTGGTAGCACCATGAGCGGATGATGATAAAGAGCAGACACAATAGCAACCATGTCACTACTAAAGCACACCCATGTGATGAGTCATTGTTAACTTCAATAACCCAAGATAGTGACATGTCAATTTTTTTCATATGATGATGTGGAAGACAAGATGTATCATTGAATAAGGCAAAGAAGTAGAAGTCCAAGAGTCATATGTGAACTCAAGAGTCATGGAATTCCAAAGGAAATATAATACTAAAAGTCATTTCGAACTTTAAAGGTTGTAGAAGTCCAAAGGTCACTAGAAGTGAGAAAGTCAAGAGTCATTAGGATATGAAAGGTCATTCCTCAAGTTATAAATAGGTCATCATTTCTTATGGAAAGTACTTTTAACCTTGGCTTCTCCCATAAGGCATAAGAGAAATTTAGTACTTTTGGGGAGAAAGTAGTGGCTCCAACGCTCCACTATTGGAGTAAGTGATGTTCGTTGTATTCATGCATATTGGAACTTTTACTTAATATTTGAAGCCATGATAGCCAACACATTTTCATACATGGATTATGGATGTTTGTAAGAATATTCCATGGATTTTCATGGTTCAGGTTTTCTTTCACCGTTACTAAGGTAGTTGAACTATTTCGGTTATTTTAGTACTTATTCTATTGAGAATGTGTTACAATGTTTATAACATTCACCGCATTTGTGTGGACTATTCTGCTAGATGTTAGAAAAAAATTCCTTTTTTTTGTGTCTTTATTAGAGTGGTACTATTATCTTTCTCCTATATGCTCACTTTATTTCCCCTCTGAAGTAGAAGAGCCCTGACACACTTGTAACTGACTATTCACCAAGCATACTTACTTGCTTGTAGGAGGCACATGTGTGATTCTCTCTTTTGCTAACAGCTAAAGCTAAGACAAATATTTAAGTAGAAAACATTGGGGTCATATTTTGGATGGGGCTCCTATCCAAAATGGTGTGAGGTCTAGTTGGGAAGTCATATCGGCAGACCCCGTTGAATGTTGGTAGGTCCAGCACTGTCAATAAGACATTATAAGCTTATGCATAAGTATAAACTCACTGTGCAAAAATAAATTGAAGGAATGTTGGCCATTGGTATTATTATCCCTATAGAAACATCAGAGTGGGCAAGCCCTATGGTTTTTTAGCCAAAGAAGCATGACCCTACCATAATACGCATTTGTGTCTATTATCAATGATTAAATAATTTAACAATCATAGACCCATTCCCAACTCCATTTTTTGATGAAGTCTTAAATGAGGTCATGAGACATGAATGTTATTCCTTCACTAGCAAGTTCTTGGGCTATAACAAAGTACCTATAGAAAAAGAATATCACGAAAAAACAACTTTTGTTATTGAATCTGCATCTTTTTCTTATAGAGTAATGCCTTTTGGTCTAAGGAATGCCTTAGTAGCATTCTCAAGAATCATTTGGAAAGCATTCCAAGAGTATATCTATAAAAAATATGGTAGTATATTTCAATCAATGGATAGTGTACACATTACTAAAAGGTCATAATCAATGGCTATGACTGGTGCTTGAGCAATGTTGTCAGATACGTTTGTCCTTAAATATAAAAAAACTATATTTGCAACACCTATTGGAACATTGTTGGACCATGTGGTTTCAAAGGAAGGGTTCAAAGTTAATATGGTGAAAATCAAGGTAATATTAGATCTGAAGCCTCCTGTAAATTAGAAATAAAACAAAATATTCTTAGGACATACAGGATATTATAGAAAATTCATTTAACATTACTCTGACATCGCGTTTCCAATTGACATGATTCTAAGGAAAGACATCCCTTTTATCTGGTCTAGACAATGTGATGAATCTTTTGAGTTGTTAAAAAAGAAATTAGTTGAATCCTTAATCCTTAAGTTTCCAGACTGGTCCAAATAATTCCATGTACATGTCGATGCATGAAACATTATAGTTAGAGTAGTCCTAGCACAACCTGACAAGGAACTAATAGACCATCCAAACACCTATGCTAGTTGGAAGATTAACAAAGCTAAATGAAAATACTCCAGGACATAACACGAAGCTTTAGCAATGGATTTGACATTGCAAAAGTTTTGACACTACCTCTTTCCCAACCCTTTCATATTTTACACTGATCACCAAGTGTTAAAATACCTTGTGAATAAACTAGTTCATCAAGGTCAAATTTGTCAATGATTATTACTATTCCAAGAATTCGAATTGAAAGTTATTGCATGACCATGAAAACATAATGTCGGTCCCAACAATTTATCCCAACTTGAGCTTCAAGAGGAATCGACTGATATGGATGATGACCTTCCATAGACACATCTATTCAGAATTGAAGCAGTTCCATCATAACTTGTTTAAATTGTAGAATTCTTACATACCAAAAAAACACTAAACAATCTATCAAATAATAAGAAAATCCACTCGCTATAAAATTAGCACCATACACATTAATAAATGGAAATTTATACAAGCTGGGAATTGATGAAGTACTTCGTAGATGTGATTTAGAACATGAAAGAGAAGAAATCACTGAAGAAACATGCAAAGGGGGAGTCGGAGGACACTACCAAGGAGAAACAACTGCACGGAAGATAATGCAAGCATGACTATGGTGGGCAACACTATTCCATGATTATCATTAATATGTACAAAAATGTGAAATATGTAGAAGAATGGGCCATCCTCTATCGAAACACCAAATGCCACCACACTTAGTTATCACTTCACTACCTTTTGAGATATGGGTGATCGACTTTGTCAGACCATTTCCCAAAATAGGTGAGAGAATGGGAGAAAGATATATAATAACTACCATCAAATATCTATCAAAGTGGGAAGTAGTTGAGCCAGTCAGATTCTTCACTAAAGAAGTTGTAGTGAAATTTATATATGAACACATAGTAACACGATTTGGCTACCCCTTGGTTCTTATCAACGATAGAGGAACAACAATGTAAACTTTGAAACGAGAACTATAAACTCAAAACAGGAACTCTGGCCAAAAAATGACAAAAAAACATCAAAAATAGTGTTAAAAACGAAAAGTCTGTATACTGGAACGATGGTTTTTTTTTTTTAGGGACAATTTTGAACATGTTTTAAAAATGGTAGTGAAAACGAAATTTTCGTGCAAAATACAACTTGAAAATGAAAAAGTGATGATATTGGAATGGTGATTTCTTTTTGGGGTCATTTTTTTTTGGGTAACTCCCCCCACCCGCAATCGGCCAGCCACCCGCTCCCTACCCATCCCCTCACCACCCTACCTGCCCCCTCCCCACACTCCCCTACCCTACCCAATCGGCCAGGTACCCTGGGCGAGCGGGTGGGCCACCGGGGTGGTGTGGGGTGTGGCGTTATGACAAAGTATCGCAGGGTCAAAAAGAAGCAGCGATGATTTGAAAAATGTGATGCTTTCCTTTGACAAACAGATGAGTGAAATGATGAGAAGTATAATCGCCTGCAGAATGAGACTGTTGGACATGCTCACTTACTCACCAATATAAGGTTATGAGTAAATGTATATGATACTGAAGTATTGTAAAAATAGTGGAGGGAAGTTTTCGAAGTAATCCATGTAAGTGTTTTGCTTACAGAGTGCTTTAAAAAACACAAAAGGCTTGAAATCGAAGTGGTCACATTATTTTTGGATTTCTGAGTATTCGTCTGTCCACAAAATATTATTTTTAAGTATGATATGTTATTTATATACATTATGATCCTGGGTGGAGTGAGATGTATTGATGACGGGTCGATTGAAATGATGTCATTCATTTTCAGAATCTTGATCTTCGTTGATCACTCATCTTTATCTTGGTTTTGGTCGATCCAGTGGATGAGATTAATTTTTAAGACCCGAAAATTTCTATAATAATATTTTAATAAATATTTTATAAACTAATTGGTAATATTATTCATGTTTATTGGTGATTTTTTTTAATAATTTTATGTTTTAAAGTATCAGATTAAAATTTATTAACCGACATTTATTTGAATATATTTTTTAATATATATAGACTTAAATAAAACATTTACTTGTAATTTCAGTAAAATTTGTGTTGAATTTACAACAAATTTTCATTGTGCTGAAAGACACTTTATACATACAATATGAAGTGACATAGATCTATTTGATGCACATATATATATATAGATATAGATATATATATCTATATATATCTATATATATATATATATATATATATATATATATTATATATATTGCTTGAATGTTGAATCTCATAATTTAAATAATACTTTATAAATAGAATAATTTCCAATTAAATCACTCTCCCTATATTAAAAACTATTAACCTAAATCTATTTTAAATTTTAAATGTATTATGTTTTTGAAAAAATGTATATTAACTTTAAAAAAAAATTATCATCTTCACGCATGATAAACCAAAGTTTTAAATAAACCTATATTAAAAAGAGAAATCTAATAATAATCATAATAAATATTATTTTTTAATAAATATTATCTATAGCCTACCAAAAATAGCTAAGCTTCTATCTAATAAGATTTAGATTAATTTAGGAAAGTAAATTAAAAAAAGATTAAGCCGTTTATGCCATCAAATGGCATTTATTCACTTCAAAATAGGGAAAGAATAAAATTGCATCAAATTCACTTCAAAATAGGGAAAGAACCTCAAACCTCCCCCACATTGCAACATCAAACCTCCCCCACATTGCAACATGTGGCATCAAATAGGGAAAGAACATGAAACCTCCCCCACATTGCAACATGTGGCATCCTTGCCTAATGAGATTTCCCATTGTAACATGTGGCATCCTTATCTATTGAGATTTGAAGTATAAAGTTGAGTCCAACTTCTAAATGATACAAAAGTGACACGAGAATGTGAGCATTTGATTGTAGAAAACATTGAAGTTGAAAAGGAGAGCACGAAACATTTTCTACATGTTCACCCGGGAAATAGAAACGTCCACTATTTGTCAATTTTCTACATGGTCACCCTGGAAATGAATTTGTCCACTATTTGTCAATTAAGTCATCTCGTTTTAATCTTTGTCCAATGTGTTCCAAAGTTTTCTTCACATTAATATATTTAATAATCGAAGCTCAAATGAAGAGAAAAATAACGCAATCCACAAGGACTTTGGATACCATTAACAAACTTATAATTGAGAAAAGCCATTATCTATCCTTGCTTACTATTTATAATTAAATTGAAAATGGAAAGATAACCAATACATGCAAATTATCTTCGAGGGCCGAAAATAAAAAATTGAAAGATAACTAATACATGGAAATTATCTTCCATATTGCTCGAAAATTGAACAACTTCTGATTATCCAAAGTATTTCTGAGCCGGAAAAACACATACACTTCTGAAATTAGTTTTATGCATTTTGGAAAATAAGTATTACATTGTTGGAAACACTAAAACTTTACAGATTTATAAAATTTCAAACATAAAACCTATGACTTCATTATCTCGATCAGAATTTCCCAAAATAACAGAAAACTTGCCAACTTTTGACACATTTGGTAAATATTTCTGTGATTACCCTAAAAGAACTATATACTTTCCAGTGAAGGGGCAATGGGAGTCACTAAATAGCTCAGCATGGGCCATGATGCCGTAGTCAACCATGGACCTTGCAGGCCCAAATGATGAGCCCTAGTAAGAATGGGAATATTATTTTCCATAACAACTCCACATACACATTTCTCTATCAGTTACTTGGGATGCTGGGCTGTCCGTCTAGGAAGAGCTGAAGGGCTCGTCATAATCATAATTAGTTGGTTCTCCTCTGCCAAAATTTCAATTATTGGTTGTCAGAAATGCCATGAGATTTGCCTGGCAATGCAAATTTGTTGGATCAGGTGCACAGCAAAACTAAATTAAACACACAGCAGAAGCAAATATGACACAGTATTTAACGTGGTTCACCCAACCAATCTGGGCTACGTCCACCAAACATAGGCATCAGGAATATATTAATCAAATTGGAGATTACATCAAGAAATCCTCACACTCTCTTAGCAAAGCATCCGAATAATTGCCTGTTATATAGCATAGACAATCTAACAGCCTCATAACTCCTTCACATCAAATATAGGAGGCATTAACTCCCTCCCAAGAACCTGGAGCTAATCTAGGACCTGAATTCTATTGTTGTCATCAGCTGAAATTTTTTCCTATTTTTCTCAAACAGAAAATCTCAACAATCTCCACCTTGAGAACAATTCGCCTGATGCCCTGTTATTATTATTTTATCTTTTCTGCAAGCCAAGAGAAGCCAAACACCAGCGTAGCTTCTCCAACAAAACTAGTTTCATGAACATTTCTGCACAGTTCTCCTTTGTATGCACCTTTTCAAGAGAGACCCCCCTTTCAGTGATAACCTGTCTTACAAAATGGTACTTAATTGGAATATGCTTTGATTTACTATGATAGGCCGGATTCTTAGCCAAATGTATTGCACTTTGACTATCACAAAGTAACCTGATGTTGTCCTGTAACCTACCAAACTCACCAAGCAAACCTTTCAACCAAACCGCCTCTTTGCAAGCATGAGAAGCAGCAATGTATTCTGCTTCAGTAGTGGATAAAGCAACAATATTCTGTAACTTTGACATCCAGCTTATAGCTCCACCTGCAAGAGTAAAGACGTACCCTGAAGTTGATCTTCTCTTATCCAAATCACCTGCAAAATCGGAATCAACATATCCACAAACAAATTCACTACTCTTATTGTAAGAAATACAATAAC
>APFE031342285.1:7136-36351 GCA_000404065.3 Pinus taeda | reverse complement strand
TCCCCAACTATGGTGGAGATTCCAAGGCAGTGTAACATCAGTTGTAGACTAGTCTTGAGTGTATAGGTGTTGCATGCAGTCAGATGATCAACCTTCGGAATTGCGCAATCAATTTGAGGAATTTCCTAAATAATAGGGGCCTAATTTCTCAAGGAATTACGCAAGGAAATAGGGGCTCAAGCAGAGGCAACAATTGACTAAGTCTGGGTTAGAGCTTCTTAGTGAGCAGAGAGATAGGTTATTCACTTGCAGGTTATGCTCAGTTGAGCAAAGCAATTGGAATACATATTTATTCATCAAATTAATGCAAGCAGGCATTGGGCTTTTTAGCAGATTGCTTTCCCCAAAAAAATTATTGTGTGCATGTGTGTTATTACTTATTGCATGTCTGAGATTATTGTTCTAAATTGTGAATTGATTTCGGCAGAGCAGTAAAGTAGGTTTGTGTCTTGTGATTTTGATTAAAGCTTTATAAACAGTTGCAAATCTACATCATAATTTCTACATGGTATCAAAGCAGGATTCACATTAGAGCAGGAATTTCGAAATTGTTTCTCATGAGGATCATATTTGAAGTTCAATGCAAGTTGGGCAGCAAAATCTCTTCAGAATTGAGAAGATGGCCTTCAATGGACTGAGGCTAGAGTATTCCTTGGAAAGTAACTCTAGTTTTATCTCATGGAAGGATCACATGGAGGCAGTATTGGATGACAATGGATTGCTAGAATACGTCAAGAGAGATGTTGCAAAACCAGCGGAATCTGATGCCCAAAACCTAGCTTAGTGAAAGAAAGATATAGCCAAGGCGAGGATGATAATATTGGAGGGAGTACAGGACCACATTGTCAGCAATTTCCATGGGAAAGAAACTCCTTGCACAATGTGGCAGGCACTGACATATATGTTCCAAAATAGCAGGGACCATAGGAAATTGGCGCTCAAGGATAAACTCAGAAATATCAAGATGCAGAAGAATGACACTATTTAGTAGTATCCAAGCAGGTTCACACAAGTTCGTGATGAACTTGCAGGAGTTGGTGTTACTGTTTCAGATGATGATTTGGTAAGCCTAGCCCTTCTAGGCCTTCCCAAGAGCTGGCATAACTACCAAGATTCAGTGAACGAGGGGGAGAAACTACCGAATTGGGAACGCTTATGGTCTGATTCCGTACAGGAGGAAATATGGCGGAATAGCAAAGATGGAACTTCATCCAAAGGCGAGGATGAAGAAAACTTTGCATTGGTTGGAAAGGGAACGAAGGGAAAAGGGAAGAAATGTCAAACCAAACCAGAATCCAACTAAGGGGGCAAGAAGAAAGATTTGTCCAAAATTAAATGCTTGCATTGTGATGAATTCGAGCACTACGCCACAAAGTGCCCACACAAAAAGGCGAGCAAGAAGACCTCAGGAGGAGCAGCACGTGGAGCTTTGGCTTCATAGTTCAAGCTTGACTTTACCCTTATTGCATGCATGGTCGGCAAACTGATGGGGAGCCTGTGGTACTTGGACTCAGGTGCATCATTCCACATGGTAGGGTGTACAGAGTTTTTCAGTGATCTGGAAGAAAAAGAATTGTAGATGCACATCGAGCTAGGGGACGATGGAAGGTACAAAGCAACCAGGGTCGGTAAAGTTACCTTTCAAAGGGAGTCAGCCTCCCCTCTCAGGCTCAAGGATGTCATCTTCATTTCAGACCTAAAGAAAATTCTCATCTATGTTGCATCTTCGGAAGACCGTGGTTATGATGTGATCTTCAGCAAAGGAAAAGCACTCCTGAGACACATAGCCACAGGACCGGTGAAGTAGATCAGGGTTCATGTCAAGAACATGTATAAGCTAGATGTGGAAGATTGTGTTGCATTAAGCACTAAGGTGGAGAAGGTGCAGAGCCGCAATGTCGATGAACTTTCGCATAGAAGACTTGGCCATTTGCATCATGGCGCCCTAAAAATTATGCAGCAAATAACCACAAGCCTCCCCGAAGGAGCACTTCAGCGGCAAGATGTATGCAAAGTATGTACCTTAGGGAAGTACACAAAATCCACATTCCATGATCAGGGCAGCAAAGCACATGCAGCCTTGGAAAGGATCCACTCTTATGTCTGTGGACCTTTCTCGACAGCCTCCATTGCCAGACACAAATGTTTTGTCATTTTATTTGATGACTTCTCACGGCAGTGTTGGATCTTCTTCATGTGGAAGAAAGATGAGACATTCTGCAAGTTCGTAGAATTCAAGGCATCGGTTGAGAAAGAAACTGGCAAGAAAGTGAAGGCTCTCAGGGGCGATAATGGAGGTGAGTATGTGTCGAATGAATTCAAAAAAATGTGCGAAAAAAGGCATTCGACGAGAGTTAACAACACCCCACAACCCACAGCAAAATGGGGTGGTTGAGAGAAAAAACCATAGCACTGTGGCAACTGCGAAGGCGATGTTGCATGACCAAGGCCTACCATTGCATTTGTGGGCAAAGGCATGCAACACAATAGTCTATTTGCAGAACTAGAGTCCTCATCAGATTCTAGGCATGATTACACTGGATGAGGCTTTCTCGAGGAGAAAGCCGAATGTGTCGCACTTCAGGATTTTTGGAGCCTCTGTTTACTGCGGATTGGGGGTATTTGTGGGTTACACATAAACTCCTCACAACTACCGTGTGTACTTGCCATCCCTCAGAATGACAATTATGCGAAGGGATGTAAAATTTGATGAGGAGAAAGCGATGTAGTGCTCTCTTGAGAAGGAGCTTCAGATCCCACCAGAAGAGGAGCTTTTAGCTTCAAAGGAGGAGCCTCATGAAGTTGTGGAGTAGCCACAAATTGAGGATCAGAGAGTGGAGACAACCACTCAAGCAGAACCATCCAGAGAAGGCAAAAAAAGGACCAGGAAAGTTGATAGACTTGTGCAAGATGCTAGGGAGAAAGTGGGTGCTCCTAATTTGCGCAAAAAAGGTCACCTAATCGGTACACTGGCTACATGGCTCTAATGACTGACCTTGTAGAGACTGAGCCATCCTCTTTCGAGGAAGCAATAAAGCAACTTGTATGGGTTGATGCAATGGTGAAGGAATACGAATCCATTATAAAGAACAGTGTTTGGGAAGTGGTCCCAAGACCAACAGATAAATCAGTTGTGGGTTTGAGATGGATCTTCAAGGTAAAGCAGGCAATAGACAGAAGCATAGAGCAGTATAAGGCTAGATTTGTGGCAAAGGGGTACTCTCAAGTTGAGCAAATTAACTATGACGAGACCTTTGCTCCTGTAGCAAGGCACTCATCCATTAGATCAATTCTTGCTCTGGCTACACAGATGGGGTGGAAGATCCACCAGATGGATCTAAAAGCAGCATTTATCAATGAGGTTATTGAGGAGGAGGTGTACATCGAGCAACCATAAGGTTTTGAGACTTTTGATCGAGAGTCTCACGTGTGCAGACTCAAGCAAGCGATGTACGGTCTCAAACAAACACCCTGTGCTTGGTACACCAGGATCGACAGCTATCTCACTAGTTTGGGCTTTACCAAGAGTGAAGCGGATGCAAACCTCTATCACATCTTGGTAGAAGGTAAATTGCTTATTATTGCCTTATAGGTTGATTATTTGATTTTAATTGATGATGAGCAGTTGATCAGATGTTGCAAGGGAATTTGAAATGAAGGACATGGGTCTCATGCACTACTTCCTCGGGTTGGAAGTATGGCAAGGTGATGGGGAACTGTTTGTCTCTCAAGGAAAGAATGAAAATGAGATACTGCAGAGATTCTGCATGGAGAGTTGCAAACCTATGGAGACACCTCTAGAAACCAACTGGAGGAAGGAGGATGCCACTTCAGGTGAGGAAGTAGATGCTACCATTTAACAACAGCTAGTGGGTTCATTTATGTATCTTGTGAACACGCAACCAAATATGTATTATGCAGTTAACCAGCTGAGCCAAGCTATGATTAGACCAACCAAATTATTTTGGAAGGCGACTAAGCATGTTTTATGGTACCTCAGAGGCACTAACCAGTTTGGACTATGGTACAGATGGACAAAGGGAGTGAAGTTTTGTGGCTTCACAGATGCAGATTGGGCGGAGAGTACATCAGACGAAAAGAGTACGTCAGGTGGAATTTTAAGAGTTGGGTCTGCAGTTGTTTCCTGGTACAATAAAAAGCAAAGATCTGTGGTGCTCAACTTGGCAGAAGTAGAATACATGGTTGCAAGTCAAGTAGCATGTGAGGCATACTTATTCCTTGGACCACGTACACTTTCTATAAGTGGTTTTAGACCATGATATTAGAGCTAGCACACATTTTTTAGAAATTGTCTCATAACAATCCATATTATTCTATTGTATTTGACCATATCTTCTCTAGTTTGTTACAAAGTGACTATTTTGGGCTAGGAGGTTATAGATCTATTGATTATTTTATCCATGAGGATGTTTCCGTTTTCTCCTATACGAGACTTCTCACCCACTTCTAATTTTGTTGAAGAATAATGGGAAGAAACTAATCTTGCTTTGCCAAAGCTACTATATAATATTTGTCTATTGTTTAGTGTCCGTTCAAAGGTATAGTGGAAGATATGTTGTTTTTTGTGAGTATGTTGGGGGAAGGAGGTACTACAAGGTCATATAATGGCACCATGCCACATATAGGAGGAGACTAAGGTATATAGTTCTACTTATCTAGTTCCCTATAATCATTTACACTAGACTTCTTTTGCATTGGCTGTAGAAATCCCACGGTTCCACCTTCTTGCACTAGACCAAGTTTAGAGTTCACCTTGTAGTACTTGGGTTGGATTCTCATAGGACTGACCTCCCCAACCATACTTAAGGATTTCAAGCATTTCATTTGGTGCTCACAAGACAATCATTTAATGTTGCATGTGAGTCCAGTACATACAATGCATGAACAACACTCAAGTTAAATCAAGTGACCGCATAGCCCAAGCAGGGCAGGAACTAGTCTACTCTTTGACTTCCTCAACCAAACCTTTAAAAAGATATATATAGTTTTTGTTCCAGCAATCTAGTGTTTCGATGTTTCTCTTCATAGATCTAGGTTGCATGTTGAAGTCTAATGTAGTAATGAGCGCAATGTTCAATCTAATGTAGACTTGATGCTTTTGCAAATTGCCTTGTTCTTTCATGCTAAATCACTTAGGTGTTGGTATATCTTGTAGGGCTAATGGTTTGATGATTTTGCAAATTGCCTTGTTCTTTCATGCTATATCGCTTAGGCATTGGTATAGCTCGTAGATCTAATGGTTTAAGTATAAAATCTTTTGTAGATATATTCAAGAAATGGTTTAGGATATTAAAACGATGCCTTGAAGGTTAATATTTCATTGGGTTTTTATCTACTTGATAAATTAATGTGCTGGAAACTCTCCTGAGGGTTTGATAACGGATAAAGCATTCGTGTAGGATTATTGCCTGAAACATTTTACATTTATGTGTTATAATCCACCTCAAGGAATAAATCGATACACTAGATTCTCAAATGACCTACTTAAGAGTTTTAATAACTCATCTTGAAAGCAAAACATTCTTGCTGAAATATTCCTGTTTGCAGGGTATTAAGCAATAGTTTGCATATTCAGCATTATTTTTTGCAACATTTCACTATCTTCATGCTTCAATACAATACATCCACTGGGTAGATGCATAAAATACCTCAACAATTTGCTCAATAAGCCTATCCTTTCAGATTTTCAATTGATTGAAGTTATTATTGTTAAAGGGTTTTGAGACATTTGGCACTCATAACTTGGATGTTTAACCTGATTCATGGTTTGATTGTAATTACAGACTAAATCTATGCTCTAACTAAGCCAGCAATTTCACATATCGTTTTATTTCATGGATTGGCTAATACAAGGTTAAGGTTTTAGATCTGAGTTTACATTATGCTTCTCAAATCTGAAAGTATATTTGTGCTTTAAACACACAAACAAGATAGATAGATGCTTAAAACAGCTGAATGGCTTGATCACATATCCCAAATTCCAATCTCTTGCTAGCTGAAATTTTCTGTGGTTAAAGGGCTTGTTTAAGATCAGTATTTTCATAGTAATCTTGCTCTGATTGCATGGTTAAAATGTGTCGTCTTTAAGTGATCAATAAACAGACCTAACATATACCTAATAGCACAATATATGACTCAGTATCACTAGATTCAAATGCTGGTTTATTTGTGAAAACATGTTTGAGATTTATTCATTTGGCAAGCACATTGATGCTCAATGAGCTAAGCAAGTATCCATCCCTGGCATCTAAAAATAAAAGAATAGCTTATAGTAATAAATTTCCAAAATATTTCCAAGTGTAATCTGAATAAACTTCACTACTGTCATAAATCTGTTGCAATTGCTGGTTTCACATTTGGTTCAAGGACTTGCTATAATCATTCTTCGCTTGAGAAATATTGCTGTCCCAATCTGCTGCAAAGTGCAAACAGATTTGAATTCGATCATTTTTATATCTAAATGCTAAAGAGCATAACTAAATAGTGGATGTGACATGGTTTCATGTTTTATTCCAAGTGATGGTTTTATGGTTTAATATCACATATTGGCAATATCTCATAAATCCAGAACTTAACAATCTCTTAACTTTATCATGTGGTGATGCTAAAATTATGGATGCGTGATATTGTACTTTGTTCATTACAAGCCTAACGTGGTTATGGTTGGATGTATTATCTGAATGTTCATGATGATTTGCAACATAAGCATAATTTGGTAAACTCCATTATCTCTTAATTTCAAGATGGATCTCTGATTACATTTAACAATTATTGCTACATCAAGCAATCTAGGATTATATCTGATTATGAATGTCTCCTAAGGCTTGATTGAGAAATCATTGGTAATAAGCAAATATGGTTATTGCCATATTCATTAAAATCACTTCCAGCACTCTAGTACACAAGCACATGGACAAATTATGATTCATTTGAACATTAGTGCTACTTGAAGTGATCAAATAAGAAATCTGCATGCTAAATCACTTTGTCAAATTTACAGGCATTTTGGTTGTTTGGTTACAATATTTTACAAATCAATCTAAGCTAATCAACACTCACGATCTATTTATAATGATTTAGCTAGATTGATCATAGGGATTTCCCCTAGACTAGGATGACTTTTCTATGGAGTTTGATTCTTGAAGTGTGAGGCAAGGCCACCAAGGTACCAATGGGTGGCTTGCCTGAGAATTGCCTCTGGGCTCTCCCATTGAGGTTAGGATTTTTCCTTTCTGGCAAGAATTTGGGCAGTAACACAAACAAAGCCAATAAACTCTAAGTTGGAACAAAGCACCATAGTGACAAGTTGTCAATTAGGGTAAAACGATCAGTTGACACCTATGAAACTGGATTCGTCCCCTAGGCCCGTCGTGTCCCGAATCAGGCGAATCGGACACGATTCGGTCGGATTCATGTCCTTCCGAACGTGTCCGATCGGGACACGATCGAATCCGGATTGTGTCCTGATCAGACACGACGTGTCCCGATTTTCGGATTCGAATCCGGAATTTAGCAACCCGTGTAGCATTATAAAGGTAATTTTTGCCATTCTATTTTCACATTGGCCTGTTTAGTTTGTTGTGGGTTTGTTGTGGGTGTTTGGGAGCAAAGAGCAAAGGGTGGGACCATTTTCAAGGAGATTCAAGCAGTGTATTTTCTCTCTAATTTTTTGCATTTTTATTACAACAGTTTGCATGTGCATTTCTTTTACAAATTTGTACATTTTTTGTTTTTTTTTTTTTTACAGCATTCATGGCTCAATCAAGGGCAGCAGAGAAGGGGCAAAGGAAGGGGAAGAATGTCCCCATTGTAGATGCCCCTCCTCTCCCAATTTCATCAGGGTCTGCTGCAAGTATTCCCTCTATTGTAAGTGGGGCTACAACAGCAGCTTCAAATGTTGAGAGAAGACTTCCTCCTCAAGCAAATCCCTTGTGAAAATATGTCACAAGAAAGCAAGGGCCAAGCAGCAAGGTGAAGGGAGGCGGCAATGTGAGTTGGAAATGCAGCTATTGCCACACTACTTTCACGAGCACATATTTTCGTGTGAAAGGTCATTTGTTAGCTTTACTAGATTGTGGAATTACAGCTTGTACAAAGGTGCCTTTACCAAAGAGGAAAGAAATAGAAAGAGAGTCCAATGTTGGTATGGCAAATATGGCTGCAAAATCTAAAAAAACCAAGAATGATAACCCCCTTCCATTCTTGAGGAAAAGCAACAACAAATTCCCATTTGAGAGTTCTGGTGGGGGACAAGCAGCAAAAAGAAAGGAAATTTCACTTGGTCCAATGGACAAGATTTTCCAGAAGGAGAAACGGGAAGAGCTTGATCTCACCATTGCCTTTTTTTTTCTATCAAAACTTCATATCCTTTAATGTTGCACGCTCACCTCTATTTATTGAGATGTGTCGAACTCTAGTTCAAGGTGCTCCATCAGGGTATGTGCCTCCTGGGTCAGAAAAGCTTAGAACCACATTCTTCACGAAGGCAAAAAAAGAGGTGGAAAAAATGCTTGAGCCATTAAAGCATCGTGACCAACATTTGGGGTTACCATTGTTTCTAACGGATGGACAGATCCAACACAACACCCACTCATCAACTTCATGGTGTCTTCCTTGAATGGTCCAGTTTTCTTGAAAGCAGTGGATGCATTTGGACAATACAAAGATGCACAATATATGGGTGAGTTGTTCATTTAAGTTATTGAAGATGTAGGTGTTGATTCTTGTGTGCAAATCATTACAAATAATGCACCTGTTTGCAAGGTTGTTGGCATGATTGTGGAAGCTAAATATTGTTGATTTGGGGTAGCATTGGATGTGCTCTAGCCACGAAATTTGGTGGAGAGGTTGGGACACATGAGATCTCCAATACTCAGAAAGGGTTTGGGCAAATTCTAAACAGATCGGGAGATATTAAAATAATTAATATTTTTAATGGAGTCCCTAAGTCTAAACTTAGGGAAAATAAAATATTAATGCGTATTAATATGAATCTGTGTTAGAATGGTCCAAAAAACATGGATCAAGCCAGATCTAATCTTAGTCGTTGATTAGGGACTTAATCTCGATCGTTGAGATGTCAACAAGAAAAGTATAAGAGGAGGCTTAAGGGTCACTTGGAGAGGAACACCAGATGATCAGTCATTCTATTCTCTAGAGCGAGGTTTGCTAAGAGAGATAGAATCGGTGATCGGGAGAGCAGCTGAGGGGCATTGAGTACAGAGAAACAGAGAAGGCAGAGATTGTGCCGGGAGAGCAGCGCAGTAGCCAAGGAGGGTGACGCAGAGCCAGCAAGGGCTCACGCAAGGCCACGCAGAGGCAACCAAGTGTTGCGCAAAGCACCAAAGGGGCCAGAGGAGCTGACGTAGAGGCTCCCAGAGCTTACGCAAGGCCTCCTGGGGCTGACGCAGGGCCAACGTAGACAGAGAGGGGCTGACGCAGTCCAGAGTGGGCAGAGGCTGGGGTTGCAGGAGCAGTGTTGTGCTGAGAAGCTGCCGGAAGGGTTTTCCGGGGTTTCAGCCAGGAGATCTCTCTCAAACAGTGATGTATAGCTGCTAAGGAAATTCTTTGTTGGGTAGGCCAGTTACGGCACCCAGATTGTACTTTGATATTGCTTAATAAGAAAACCCTTAGATAGCTGCACCAGTTTTCCCACATTGGGTTTTTCCGGGGACATTGGTCCAAAAATAATGGTGTCATGTGGTGTGTTTGTTCTTCTTTCTTTTAGTTGTTGATCTGTAATATGTTGAGCATGCACTAGTGTTTATTTTCAGTATTTACTTTGTAAATAACTTCTTAAAGAAAAATAACAAATAGGTAGGAATAAATCAGAAAAAGTGCATGAAGGGTTTCTAAACTGAATAAACTTAGAAACTTCAACATGGTATCAGAAGGTGATTGCAGATCACAGGGGGACTAAAAGACATTAGCGGCGCGGAGCAATAGCAGCCGAAAGCAGTTGTCCCAAGGTGACAGAAGTTGTTTCTAGCAGCACAGAAGCCAAGAAGTGTGACGCAGAGCCAGCGTGAGGCAGAGAGGGGCTGACGCAATTCATAGAGAGGCAGTTGCTGGAGTCTAGAAGGCTACAGAAATATTGCAGAGTGGAGTTGGTGAGGTATTGTAGTCAGAACAGTACCTAACAAAGCAAGGCCAGAGGAGTTGTTACCGAGGGTTTCTAGCTGAGGAACCTAGATCAACAGTGCAGTTGCATAAGACAATCAAAGTAGGGGGCATCTCGACAAGCGGCAGAAGGATTTCCAGGAGGGAAATCAGGACTCAAAGGGAGTCCAGAAGAGAACTTCCAGACGGGAAGTAGAGACTCAGAGGAGTCGAATAGAGAACTTCCAGGAGGGAAGTAGAAGAGCGTCATGGCACTTCGCAGGGTAAGAGACCAAGATAGACTAGAAGGAGCATCGAACTTCGCAGTTTGGAAGGCCAGAATCTTATCAGTGCTTGACAGGAATTGTGTCAAGAACTTCGCCTTGAAGGTTATAGCTATCCCAGTCGACCCCAATGATAACGACAAGTACGAAGAGGCGATGGCGAGGGCCAAGTGCATTATCCTTGACGGGGTCAAAGATCATGTGGTAACACACATAGCCAAGAAGGAAACGGCAGTTGAAATGTGGGAGGCTCTCAAGAACCTGTACCAGCATACTTCTATGCAGAGAAGAATGCTGCTCAAGAACCAGATGAGGTCGGATTAGATGAAGAAGGGTTAATCGATTGACACCTTCCTCAGAGGATTGAATGAGATCCGAGACCAGTTGACTGTTATAGGAGCGACACCGGATCAGTAACTTATGGTGAGGATAGCCCTAAATGTTGTCTCAGAAGATTGGGAAGTGTTTGTCCAGAGTATCCTGGGCAGAGGGGCTCTCCTACCTTGGGACGAGATGTGGGCAACTCTTCGCCAAGAAGAGATCAGATGGCAATCGAAGATAGGTAGCAACAGCAAAGGGATCAAGGTCAAGGAGGAGGAGGATGTGGCCCTAGCATCTGAGGGAAAGCAGGAGAAGCGGAAGAAGAAAGATCTCTCCAAGATCAAGTGCTTCCACTGTGGGGAGATGGGTCATTATGCGACCCAGTGCCCAAGGAAGAAGAGTAAGGGAGAGTCTTCTGAGACTAAGGCAGCACCAGCACGGGCAGAGAAGGAAATTTTCACAGACGATGACTGTGCATTGAGTGCACACGCACCACTTGAGCGGAAGTGGGAAAACATCGAGCTATAGTCAAGTGGACTACACGCGATGAGGGGCAGGATTCTTGAGGTACCCAGCCTCTTGGATTAGACCTTGGTACGGGAGCCCCGATGAGGAGTAGCAGAACTGGCTGAGTGGGTAGAAACGGATGCGGATGGAGCGACAGAGAGAGCTACAGTGCAGGAGTCCGGAGATAGCGCAGAGCTAGCAAGCTGCAGCAATGCAAGAGGCACAGGAGTGTTGCACCAGTGCAGGACGGCACAAAGACGTGTGCAACGGTGCAAGATGCAAGGAGGTGTTGTAGCAACGCAGAGGTCAGAGAGAGGGAGCACTTTTCAGCGGCAGAGAGAGCTTCAACATCAGTGGGTGTTTCTAGCCCAATAGGGAGGTCAGTTGGGAGATCAATTACTTACTTCTCAGTAACTGAGTTGCAATGCAGCAGTGGGCAGCACAATGCAGCATGATGAGAGGAGGTGCAGTGCGGATGCAGTGCTGGGAGAAAGGACCAGTAGCAACACAGATGCAGAGGGAGTTGTCGTACAGATGCAGCAGTGGCAGTGGCAGAACCATGGGCAGCAGTGCAGAGGATGGTGGGCAGGAAGGCCTAGCATCAGCACAGGTACCAATGCCGAGTGATCAGAGTAATACTCAGGGACTTCCCCGGTAGAAAGGAATTGTTTGGTTCATGTGATCGTCTGATAGGACAGCAGCAAGATAAATACTGTACATAATGAAAATTAGATGGACAGTGAGCATAACTGTATTGGTTCAAGGAGGCATTATAAATGTATTTGGGTAAGGCCTTTTTATCGTTAATTAAAAATAAAAATATGAACCCAAAAAAAAGACAGTTCACAGAAATTTCTTGAAGAAATGGCTCAGAATTTACTGATAAGTTTCACCAGTATAATAAACTGGGCGGTGAACTACCTTAAGATCGAACGAGATATTACAATTTAACCTATACAGTAATCTTAACCAGTTGCAAGTTTTTGAGCCAAATTATTATTCTATATTAATTTTGTCCATATCTTCCTGCATCAACTACATTCATTTCATATCAATGGCGTAACAATTTCAGACCATAAAAATGAAATCGGTGAACAAACAACTAAAGCTCTACTGAAGGTGCAGTCAAGTGAGGATGATTTTTAAATTTACTTACTTGAAGTTGAGGTACTGACCCACGATGATCAATAGCAGACAGTACCATGGCGGCCAAACAAAGTGGGCGACTGAAAGCACGGCGAGGATCTGTGTCAGCTTCAAAATGTGAGAGATTAGAGCCATTCGGTGAGATGGGTTTACTCCCTCCCCACACCATTGTACCCATTTTCTAGGATATGTCCATAAAAAATAATAGAAAGGGAAAGGGAGTATGACTGCAACGCAGACCAAGAGACCATGGACACCCATTGTTAGCTCGAAAGTCTCTATAACATCCGTGTGCTAGTGCTTGAATATCATTGGAATATAGATCTTTTCACGGACTTCACCGAGTGGACTTCTCAAAGAGTTTAGTACCGGAAAAGAAATGGAAAATTCTTGTCAGGGATTATTAAGTAATTTAAGTGGTAAATTTTAAAAGTTTTGCATTTACAGTTCATTTAGGTAATTTAAGTGGGAAATTTTAAAAGTTTTGCATTTACATTTCATTTGATTAAAATTTCTTTTATCATTTGCATTGGAATCGGTAAGCTTGATTAGATTTCTAAATATTTTTCCCAGACTTTATTAATAATTTTTTTAAAGGCTATTAATTTAATTTTATTTTCATATTTTATTAAAGGTGTTTTTATATTTATAGAAATAATTATTTAAATTGAGAGGCATTTTACATCATTATTTTCTTAAGGAAGAAAAAATATTGGAATTTCATTAAGAGAAAAAAAAAACTAGTACATGTTCAAGATTTGCATGAGTCAAAATACATCATAGAGCAATGAACAATAGTCTCGTGAGAAAATTATTTCAAAAAAACTTTTTGCTATTTATCGATTCCTATATTACTCAAATTCTATTGATAAGCACTAGCTTTATATCATCAGCTACATATGTATTGTGATAAAATTCCTACAGGTCTTGCTAGAGATTATAGAATGTGAGCAATCTCATATACTCCTTATCTTATTGGCAAAAGACCTTCCTCCTGTAGAATGTCAGAGTTCCATTGTCTAGTGATAGAAGTGAAAGGATCTTGAATCTACCAATAGTCCCTTTTTCGATAGTTCATCCGCTATGGGTTTAAATTTGTTGTCCACATGAGAGAAATTGATGTTGCTGAAAGTTTGTTTTAAGGCTTTAATGCGCTGCATCCAAATTCCAAGGTCTAGAGTGTTTATGTGAGCCCTGTCATTGATCCAGTCAATGATGCACTTTGAGTCTCCCGGGATATTTATATTTTCAATATGGAGACGCCTAGCATTTTGTAATAATCCCCACAAGTTGATCACCTCCGCCTTTGTGTTTGTGCCTCTTCCACCTGACCAATAGATCTAATATTCCTCATCTTTGTTGATTTCAATGATTGTGTCGCAGCCACAATTATCCTACTGTGAAGCCCCATCAAAGTGTCATGTAGGAGTGAGCAGTAAAGGTCTCTCTGGAATACATCTACAGGAGCCAAAGATCCTCTCTAATTGTTTAGAGTATTCCAAATAGATAAGATTGATGCGAGATGCAGTGTGATTTATGTCCAATCTCTTTTCCTCAAAAGTAGGTGTATTCCTTGCATGCCATATACCCCAAATGATGGAGAGGGGGAGGAATTTGTATATTTTCTTACATCTAAGCCACCACTTTATACAGTCCTTTATTGTGTTGAAAGACAACCCTCTATCTAGACTGAAGTCTTTACATTATAGTTGATCAGGTGCTCAAAATTATGCTAGGAAATTGAAGTGTCAAAAATTTGTTAAACTTAGCTTCAGATCGAAGAACTCATCGTTCTAATTCCAACGGTGCGAACGACACTCAAATCCGAGCTCGTATGCAGAAGTTAGAGCAAGTCAAAGTTCAGATTTGACTTGCTTACATGGCAAGCATGGATGATTAGCCCCTGCATGTCGCAAATCGCAATTGCACTTCGCAAAAGGCAGGCAGGAAGGCATTCAGAAATCGGTCGGAGGTGCGATGCGATGGATCGCAATCACAGATCGGCAAAGGGAAGACAGTTATAGCAATCGGCCCCCAGCATACTTGGGTTGCGATGTGATGAATCGCAATCACACACAAGTCCCACATTATGATTATCGTCGATACTCTCTTGAATTGCGATTAAGTGATAAGTTCTGAATGCGATGCAACTTTAGATTCCAATTTATAATTTCATTGAGTCCGCCACATCACTATCACAATATCGCTCGTCGCGTACACAAAACTTAAGCCCGCTGGTCCTCGCAAATTGTGATTTGTGATAAGACTTGGTCAACAAAATATGGCCCGCCGCGTGAAGAAATTTTCAATACTTAGCGCGGAAATGGGGCAATTTGTGGAATGAATATTGGGAGAAGTCATAACTTCTTTCATTTTTCACCAAATTGGATGCAAAAAGAAGCTAAATGGCAATTTTTTATCATGTCGGACTGATTGGAGCGGGTTTCAAAGCATTTGAGCATTGTAAACACATACTTTTACACTTTTGAGCATAATAAAGAGGCCCAGGCCATTGGAAGCTGGATCAATGAGATGTAGCCTAGGAGGGATGAACTCCTTTATAGTGTGCTTATTGTAATGTGTTATTTATGATATTTTGTACATGTTTATGTTGTTGTTTAGTTTATGGTTTATGTTAAATTGCTCATAATCGTCATTTCACTTGCAAAAATTGATGAATCCTTAAGCACAATGAAAGCATTTTGTTTATAATATGAGGAAGATCTTATCATTGCAAACTAATATTCTAAATCAGATCAATTTGGTATCGGAGCAAGGTTTTGTTTTGTGAAAGAAGTATTTAGTTATTTGCAAGTTTATGTCATGCTTGCAAGGTTAAAACTCAAAAGAGGTGAAGGAAAGATGGTTGGAAGCCCTAAGTTGGGTAAAGTGAAAGAAGAGAAAGGTTGCCACAATCTCCAACATCAGTTAAGTCTCAAGTTGTAGTTGATACTCCAAAGATCATGTCTCATAAATGAGAGCCTACAAACATGACAGAAGATGAGAAGACCTTCAGAAAGGCTTTTTTTTATATAACAGATATGGTGAAGGTCCTCTACGAAGAGAGGAATAGCAGGTTGCAAGGTGAAAGTTTCAAACCTCCCAACAAATAAGGATCTTCAGGAGAAGGTAATGGAAAAGGAGGTAATAAGAATGGAGACAAACCTCCACCCTCTCCATCATCTTCTTCATCTTCTTTTTCACAAGCATCTTCACACTCTTCCACTAATATAGCCCTTATTCATACTCATCATCGTTCTTCAAAAGGAACTCGTAAATCACATTTTTTAAAACATGATGTTAAATTCGAGCTACCTATGTATAATGGTGAAGTGAATGCAGAGAAGCTTGATAATTGGATTCATCAGTTGGAGGTCTATTGGAGGATTCAAAACCTTCAATAGGATGACATAAAGATTCAGTTAGCTTCCTTGAGAATGGAGGGTGAAGCACTAGTATGGTGGGAATCAAAGACCCAATAGGAGATTAAAAAACATTGTAAGATCTCAATTTCTTGGAATGATTTCATTGCTGCAATTAAAAGACAATTCTACCCACTAGATTATATGCAGAAAGCCATCGTGAATTGGTAGAACTTTAGACAACTTAAAGGTCAAAATGTGCAAGATTACACCCAAGAATTCAAAAAAAGGTCTTTGATGTTAGGTATAGATTTGCTATCACGGGACACATTGTTGAAGTACATAGTGGGTTTACACAGTTACCTTAGGCACACTATCTTAATGTTTAATCCCAATAATCTAGATGATGTGTGTGTGCAAGCCACTCATCTTGAGGCAAGAGGGAAAAACATCTCAGAACAAGGTAGTAAAAAGCCATTTAAGAGTAAAGGGAAGGAAAAGGCTTTCAAAGAGAAGACAAAGAAAAATGCGTCTATCAAAAAAGAAGGAGATAAAATTACATGCAAACACTGTTTCGGAGAGGGTAACGATGAAGCTCACTGTTGGAAGCTTCATCCCGAAATGAAACCAAAATGAAACAACAACAAGGGAAAACAAAAGACAATTGCAACTACTCAATAGGATTTGGGATCTGATTGACGCGATGAAACTAAAATCACAGCCATGGGGTTAAAAGGAAAAGAATCCATTGCCAGTGTTAGTTCTTAAGACTCACAAAACGAAACTCCAAATGAAAAGAGGAGAAAAGAATTGTTTCACATAAGGGTGATCTCAAAACATAACAAGATTGATACGTTGTTCGATAGCGGCTCTCAAGCCAACCTTATCTCTGAACACATTCAAGAGTTTAAATATGGAAATTGTTCCACATCACAAACCGTATCCACTTGGATGGGTATGCGGCAATGTGCATTTGCAAGTTACTAGAAAATGTAAACTGAGATTCGCTATTACTACAAATTTCATAGATGAAGTGAAGCTTGACATTGTTCCATTAGATATCTGTGGCATGGTTTTGGGCAGCCCATACCTTTATGATAGAAAAACTATCTTCCATCGACATGAAAATAAATATCATTTATTCAAAAATGGATTAGAATATATTGTGAGAGCTCACAACAAGAAAACAAATATTTCACTTGTTAATGCAGGGCAGATGAAAAGACCGGTGAATTCGAGCAATAATTTTGTGCTTCTCATGATCAAACCCAAAAATGATGTTGATAATGAAGCTTTTAAAGGTTGTGATTCGAATTTGAAATTTGAATTGGTTGACATAGTTAACCAATATGATGAAATGTTTCAGGAACCAAAGGGATTACCTCCCAAGAGAGGAATCCAACATGAGATACAGTTGCAATAAGATTGTCCTCTTCTTAACATTGGCATGTACAGGATGTCAGTGATTGAAAGCACAAAAATTAAGAAGCAAATTCAAGAGTTGTTGAATAAAGAGATCATCAAACCATCTTCCTCACCTTGTGGTTCACTTATTGTCTTGGTGCCAAAGAAGGATGGAACATGGCTCATGTGTGTGGATTTTCACGCATTGAACAAAATTATGGTAAAGAATTGTTACCCACTGCCCATAATAGATGATTTACTTGATCAACTAAAAGATTCAAAATATTTGACTAAGTTGGACTTAAGAAGTGGCTACTATCAAATTAGAATAGCTGAAGGAGACATTTGGAAGACACCATTCAAAACAAAATAGGGTTTGTTTGAATGGTTGGTTATGTCGTTTGGTTTATGTAATGCTCCCTCTACATTCATGTGTATGATGAATGTTGTATTGAGGTCATTTCTTGGTGAGTTTGTCATAGTCTACTTAGATGACATCTTAAGTAAATCTCGTGATGAACATGTCGTACATGTCAAAAAAGTATTTGATGTCATGGAAAAAGAACAATTGTATCTTAAGATGTCAAAGTGCAAGTTTGGAAAAACTTCTTTAGTTTACTTGGGCCATATTGTTGGAGGAGATGAATTGAAAATAAATCCCTCCAAGTTGACATCATTGTGAATTGGCCAAGGCCCAAGAGAGTTACAGAGGTAAGAAGTTTTATGGGAGAAGCCCAGTATTGGAGAAAGTTCATTGGTAATTTTTCTCTTATAGTCGCTCCTTTGCATGCATTGACAAGTGTAAAAAGGGCTTTTCAGTGGGGAGGCAAACAACAAAAGCTTTTGACGCATTGAAGGAAAAGATCAATATAGCTCCAGTACTCATACTTCTAGACTTGAGATAGTCGTTTGAGATTCAGACTGATGCTAGTGATTACGTTATGGGTGCAATCCTCATGCAACATGGTAAGCCTATATGTTATCATTCATAAACTTTTAATGGTGCAGTGATTAATTGTCCTACATGCGACAAGGAACTGTATGTGTTGGTACAAAGTGTAAAAAAATGGAATCAATACTTGATGGGAAAGGAAATTGTCAGTCACACTGATCATCAACCATTGCAATACTTGCAATCACAATCAAAGTTGCAACAATCACAACACTTCCATTGGATGGGTTTTCTTCAACAATTCCACTTGGTAATCAGGTATAAGAAAGGCATAGACAATAAAGTTGTTGATATGCCTTTTAGGCTGATTGTTAGTGCATCTATTTTACTCAAGCATAATTCTGCTTCACATGAAAGTTATATTGAGCAATACGCAATAGATAATGACTTTCAAGATGTTTATGCAAGCTTGAGTCAAGGTAACCAAGTAGAGGAAATGGATTATCATCTGCATGATAACTTGTTGTACCATCTTGGCAAGCTTTGTATTCCACGAGGAGAAAGAGTTAACGTCGTAAGAGAAGCACACACTTCTCTTATCGCTAGTCATTCCGGTGTAAGCAAGATGATGACACATCTACATCGGTATTGTTATTGACCTCGTATGCTTGAAAGAGCATCTCATTTTATTAAAGGATGTTCATTATGTGCAATCAGTAAGCCTAGAAATATGAAGTTAAGATTGTACACACCACTTTCGGTTCCTTCACGACCATGGGAGAGTGTTTCTATGGATTTTGTAGGAGGTCTTCCATTGTCAAAAAGAAGTCATGATTATTTGTATGTAGTTGTGGATAGGTTCAGAAAAATGTGTATTTTGATGCCATGTAAAAAACAAGTTACAATTGAACAAACTGCTCAGTTATTCTTTCAAAATGTTTGGGTACATTTTGGATTGCCCACATCCATTGTTAGTGATCGAGATTCTCGCTTTGTGGGGAATTTTTGGTCAAACTTGTGGGGATTCATGGACACCAAACTAAAAAAGAGTACAACCTTTCATCCACAAATAGATGGTCAAACAGAGGTAGTGAATAGAACATTGATTCATCTTCTACGTGGGTATTGCAGTAAGCATCCTAAGTTGTGGGATGAACAGTTGCACTATATTCAACATGTTTATAATCGAGCCAAGCACTATTCCACTCAAACTTCACCATTTGAGGCATGTTTGGGATACTTGCCTAAATCTCCTTTGGATTTTCTTTTTGGCAAAGATGTTGCTATTGAAGGTCATATCGACATAGACAAAGCAAGAAAGTTCATTGAACAAATTCAATTAGGGCACCAAAAGGTTCAAGAACAACTTGATAAAAGCCAAGGCAAGTACAAAGCAAGGCATGACAAGCATCGTCAAGATCACAAGTTTCAAGTTTGTGACGAAGTTTGGCTTCACATTAACAAAGAGAGGTTCCAAGGAGAAGGTAGAAAGATAAAACCAATTAGATATGGTCCATTTAAAATTTTGGAAAAGATTGGTAACAATGCCTTCGGGTTGGATTTGCCTTCATTTATGCAAATTTATGTTGTTATTGATGTTGAGAATTTAAGGTTGTATTAGCCTCCTTTGATTGAAGATCAATGAGAGAATGTTCAAATTCCATCTATTGAAGACTTGTTCTCCAAAATTCCTTGATGTGCTTCAGAAAGACATTATACTTGACAGAAAATCAAGGACATAAAAAAGGGAAAGTATTGATTATCTTCAAGTGGGGCTCAAAGGTACAATTCCTTCAAAATCCAAATGGATAGAGGCTGGACAGGTGAGGGAATTGTACCCTCACTTGTTGAACAATTGAAAGTGATCATTTTGGGGACCAAATGGCTTCATGTGGGGAGGAGTGATCAGGTGCTCAAAATTATGCTCAAAAATCAAAGTGTCAAAATTTTGTCAAACTTAGCTTCAAATCGAAGAGCTTGTGATTTTGATTCCAATGATGTGAACGACACTCAAATCAGAGCTCGCATGCAAAAGTTAGAGCAAGTCAAAGTTCTGATTTGGCTTGCTTACATGGCAAGATTAGATGATGTGGCAAGGTCCTTCAGCGAATGAGGAGGCGCCAAGTGGAAAGCTTCCATTAGCCCCCGCATATCGCAAATCACAATCGCGGGTAGGTCAGTGTTAGAAATCGGCCCCCGTGCAGGGAAGAGTTGTGATGCGATAAATCGCAATCGCACTTCACAAAAGGCAAGTAGGAAGGCACTCAGAAATCGAACAGAGATGTGATGTGATGGATCACAATCGCAGATAGGTGAAGGGAAGAGAGTTATAGTAATCAACCCCCAACATACTCGGGGTGCGATGGATCACATATCGCAATCACACACAAGTCCCACATTATGATTACCGTCGATACTTTGCCAATTTTGCAATTAAGCAATAGTTCCAGATGCAATGTGACTTTAGATTCCAATTTATAATTCTATCAGGTCCGCCACATTGCTATCGCAATATCGCCCGTCGCGTACACAAAACTTAAGCCCATCGTTCCTTGCTGATTGTGATTTACAATAAGACTCAGTCAACAGAATATGGCCCACCGCACGACAAAATTTTCACCTAGTTAGCACAGAAATGGGGTTAATTTGTGGGATCATGCTAGAAATGGGTCAATTTGTGCAGTGAATATTGGGAGAACTAGGAGAAGTCATAACTTCTTCAATTTTTCACCAAATTGGATGCAAAAAGAGGCTAGATGGCCATTTTTTTATCATGTTGGACTGATTGAAGCAAGTTTCAGAAGCATTTGAGCATTGTAAAGACATATTTTTACACTTTTGAGCATAATAGAGATGCCCACGCCATTGGAAGATGGACCAAGGAGACGTAGCCCAAGAGGGGTGAAATCCTTTATCATGTGCTTGTTGTAATGTGTTTTTGATGATGTTTTGTACATATTTATGTTGTTGTTCAGTTTCTGGTTTATGTTAAATTTCTCATAAAATTAACATAAAAACTCTTCATTTCACTTGAAAAAATTGATGAACCCTTAAGCATAATGAAACCATTTTGTTTATAATCTGAGGAAGATCTCAGCAATGCAAACTATTATTCTAAATTAGATCAATTTGGTATCAGAGCCACATTTTGTTTTGTGAAAGAAGGATTTAATTGTTTGCAAGTTTATGTCATGCTTACAAGGCTAAAACTCAAAAGAGGTGAAGGAAAGCTGGTTGGAAGCCCTAAAGTTGGATCAAGGGGAAGAAGAGCAAGGTCGCCATAATCTCCAACACCATTTCAGCCTCAAGTTTCAATTGAGACCCCAGAGATCATTTCTCATGAAGGAGTGTAGAAATTTCTCTATAGATCAGCTAGCTCCAATACCATGTAGAAATTCCCACTGTAGATCACCTGATAATGCAATGTACTAAAGCAATATACTAGATCTACTTCTACAAACAAACTTGCGGAAGCTTAATCAATTTTGAGCATGATCAATTTAGAACACATATAACAGAGAATGAGAATTCAAACACACATAACACAGAAGAATAATCTGGGGAAAGCCTCAGTTAAAAACCCCTTTATCTATATTATCAAACAAGTGGAAATATATCAGAGATTACACAAACCTTTAGCTCAAAAGCTATCCAACTCTTAGTACAATCCCTCACTGCTGCTCATAGACAGTCAAAGGCTCTCACAACCTTCTCCTTTGCCCTCCAAGCCTCCTATTTCCTTGCGCAGTTTCTCTTGGGGTCCAAAAGCTGCCACCTGTGTGAATTACCTCTCACACACTCTCTAACCTCTGATCTAACTATGCAGTCCTGCAGGAGATAATTCCTTCTGCATGGATGAATTTCCTTTATAGAAAAATTCCTCCAACTAATAGTACATTGTCCCTTCATTTAATCTCAATTGGGTCTTTCTCTGAACTGACATGCATGAGTTATTTATGAGAAAATATTCAGTTATCTAGAGAACACTAGTTGCATGCATGCATGCATTAATTGACTGAACTCACAATTAATTCCACAAACTGTTTGGAACTAATTTAACTGGACTTAACTCAGTTAACTGGGCTAACTAATTACAACTCAAATACAACTCATCCTTATCTCCTTAATTAAGGGATAACTTCCTCAATCAAAGGGATAACTATTGAAAGTCTTCACAAAGACTTCATGTTTGAATTTGTCCAACTAATTAACTCAAGATTAATTAATTAATTATTTTTCAAATAGCCAGTGAGACTAAATTCAAATTTTAATTCTCAATTTTAATTCAGGGACTAATTAAAATTGGAATCTATCCCGAAATGCTATTTTTAGCATTTCTATCTTTTGCTATTTCCAACAGAGTTGGAGTATATCCTGAAATGTTATTTATAGCAATGTTATTTCTAGCATTTCTTGTTGTTATTTTCAACACACCCTCTCAACAAGAAAGGCATTCAACTCGAACTCGATCCTGAACCTTAAAGGCATGCAACTCGAACCCAATCCTGAACCTTTGGAATGTTATGCATGCAACACTTCTCTCAAGTGTTGTTGCTCTAGCAAATCTAGGAACACAAAAAAATATCCAACCTAAATCGAAATGATGCCTCTGTCATCAAAGTCTCTAACTGTTATTGCCTCTGTCGATTGAAAACTCTGCACCTCTGTGCCCTTCAATATCTGACTGCTCTAGCCTCTGTCACTTTGATCTCTAACTGCATCAATCACATTGATTCCTACTGCTGCATCTATGTTGTTGCTGGTCCTATCTCCCAGCATTGCTTCTGCACTACACCTTCTCTCATCATGTTGCATCGTGCTACCCACTACTGCACTGCAACTCAGTTACTGAGTAAGTAACTGAACTCCCTGTTGGGCTAGAAACACCCTTTGATGTTGAAGCTCCCTCTATCACTCCATCCACATCTGTCTCTACCCATTCAGACAGTCCTGCTACTCCTCGTTGGGGCTCCCATAGCAAGGTCTAATCAAAGAGGTTGGGTACCTCAAGGATCCTGCCCCTATTTCAGCCTTCTTGGGACTGTCACTCCACATCGCCCCACCTCCTACCTGGAGGTATGGATACATGTGATCCCTTTGCCCACTTGGCTCGAAATTTCCCCCAACTGGAGGTCTCTGCATGAGTGAATGCCTCCACTCGGTCTTCTCTCGGCTTCTCTAGTTGTGGCTACTCCACAACCTCCTGACGTTGCTTCACCAATTGTGGCTCCTCCACAATTGTCTGAGACTTCTTCTGACACTTCATGTTGAGAGGTAATTTACTCTCCCTCTCAACCATCAAGTCTTTAACATTTTCCTTGCTCCTCAAGGATTTGCATGCATATTGAACCTCAAGAACATACAGGTTCTTGGCTAGCACACCAATTTGTTTCATCTTTCCCTCTATCACGAAATTTTCTGGAAAAGGCAATGATTTTAAATCAGCGATATCTCCCTTATCCGAACTTCGATTCAGCTGATTTTTTCTTTTAGGTATTTTTTTTCACAAGGAATCCAGTTCTGCTATTTGTTTCTGAAAATTTTGCACAAAAATTTTCAGATCTGTAAACTCGCGGCCCAAATTTTATTTTATTTATTTATTTATTTATTCGAATTCTCTTCTTCATATACTTTTCACGGCTTCGATAAACTTAGCTCTGATACCATGTAGAAATTTATCTATAGATCAGCTAGCTCTAATAACATGTAGAAATTCCCACTGTAGATCACCTGGTAATGCAATGTACTAAAGCAATATACTAGATCTACTTCTACAAACAAACTTGAGGAAGCTTAATCAATTTTGAGCACGATCAATTTAGAACACATATAATAGAGAATGAGAATTCAATCACATAACACAAAAGAATAATCTGGGGAAAGCCTCAGCTAAAAACCCCTCTATCTGTATTATCAAACAAGTGGAAATATATTAGAGATTACACAAAGCTTTAGCTCACAAGCTATCCAGCTCTCAGTACAATCCGTCACTGCTGCTCATAGAGGCTCTCACAACCTTATCCTCTGCCCTCCAAGCCTCCTATTTCCTTGTGCAATTTCTCTTGGGGTCCAAAAGCTGCCACCTGTGTGAATTACCTCTCACACACTCTCTGACCTCTGATCTAACTTCGCGGTCTTGCATGGATGAGTTAACTTTATAGGAAAATTCCTCCAACTGATAGTACATTGTCCCTTCGTTTAATCTCAATTGGGTCTTTCTCTGAACTGACATGCATGAGTTATTTATGAGAGAATATTTAGTGATCTAGACAACACTAGTTGCATACATGCATACATTAATTGACTGAATTCACAATTAGTTCCACAAACTGTTTGGAACTAATTTAACTAGACTTAACTCAATTAACCAAGCTAACTAATTACAACTCAAATACAACTCATCCTTATCTCCTTAATTAAGGAATAACTTCCTCAATCAAAGGGATAACTGTTGCATGTCTTCATAAAGACTTCATGTTTGAATTTATCCAACTAATTAACTCAAGATGAATTAATTAATTATGTTCCAAACAGCAAGTGAGACTAAATTCGAATTTTAATTCTCAATTTTAATTTAGGGACTAATTAAAATTGGAATCTATCCCGAAATGTTATTTTTAGCATTTCTATCTTTTGCTATTTCCAACAGAGTTGGAGTATATCCTGAAATGCTATTTTTAGCCTTTCTTGTTGCTATTTTCAACAAGGAGAACCTACAAACATGATATAAGATGAGAATACATTCAAAAAGGCTTTCTTTGATATGACAGAGATGGTGAAGGTCCTCTATGAAGAGAGGAATAGCAGGTTGCAAGGAGAAAGTTTCAAACCTCCCAACGGAGAAGGATCTTCAGGAGGAGGTAATGGAAAAGGAGGTAATGGAAATGGAGACAAACCTCCACCCTCTCCACCATCTTCTTCATCTTCTTCTTCACAAGCATCTTTGCACTCTTCCATTAATACAACCCTTACTCATACTCATCATCATTCTTCAAAAGGAATGGGTACATCACCTTTTTTAAAACTTGATGTTAAATTCTAGCTACCTATGTATAATGGTGAAGTGAATGCAGAAAAGCTTGATAATTGGATTCGTGAGTTGGAGGTCTATTGCAGGATTCAAAACCTTCAAGAGGATGACATAAAGATTTAATTAGCTTCCTTGAGAATGGAGGGTGCAACATTAGTATGGTGGGAATCAAAGACCCAAGAGGAGATTTAAAAACATTGTAAGATCTCAATTTCTTGGAATGATTTCATTGCTGCAATTAAAAGACAATTCTACCCTCTAGCTTATATGCAGAAAGCCATCATGAATTGACAAAACTTTAGACAACTTAAAGGTCAAAATGTGCAAGATTACACCCAAGAATTCAGAAAAATGGTCTTTGACGTTAGGTATATATTTTCAATCACAGGACACATTGTTGAAGTACATAGGGGGTTTACACAGTCACCTTAGGCACATTATCTTAATTTTTAATCCCAGTAATCTAGATGATGTGTGTGTGCAAGCCACTCATCTTGAGGCAAGAGGGAAAAACATCTCAGAAGAAGGTTGTAAAAAGCCACTTAAGAGTAAAGGGAAGGAAAAGGCTTTCAAAGGGAAGTTAAAGAAAAATGCATCTATCAAAAAAGAAGGAGAGAAAATTACGTGCAAACACTATTCCATAGAAGATCACGATGAAGCTCATTGTTGGAAGCTTCATCCCGAAATGAAACCAAAAAGAAACAACAACGAGGGAAAACAGAAAACAACTGCAACCACCCAATAGGATTTGGGATCCGATTCGGGCGATGAAACTAAAATCACAACCATGGGATTAAAAGGAAAAGAATCCATTGCCAGGACTAGTTCTTCATACTCACAGAATGAAACTCCAAATGAAAAGAGGAGAATAGAATTGTTTCACATAAGGGTGATGTCAAAACATAACAAGATTGATACGTTGTTCGATAGTGGCTCTCAAGCCAATCTTATCTCTGAACACATTCAAGAGTTTAAATCTGGAAATTGTTCCACATCACAAACCGTATCCACTTGGATGGGTATGCGACAATGCGCATTTGCAGGTTACTAGAAAGTGTAAACTGAGATTCGCTATTACTGCAAATTTCATAGATGAAGTGGAGCTTGACATTGTTCCGTTAGATATTTGTGGCATGGTTTTGGGTAGCCCATACCTTTATGATAGAAAAACTATCTTCCATCGACATGAAAATAAATATCATTTATTCAAAAATGGAGTAGAATATATTGTGATAGCTCACAACAAGAAAACAAATATTTCACTTGTTAATGAAGGGTAGATGAAAATACTGATGAATTTGAGAAAGAATTTTGTGCTTCTCATGATCAAACCCAAAAATGATGTTGATAATGAAGATTTTAAAGGTTGTGATTCGAATTTGAAATCTGAATTGGTCGAGGTAGTTAACCAATATGATGAAATGTTTTAGGAACCAGAGGGATTACCTCCCAAGAGAGGAATCCAACATGAGATATACTTGCAATAAGATTGTCCTCTTCCTAACATTGGCATGTACAGGATGTCAGTGATTGAAAACGCAAAAATTAAGAAGGAAATTCAAGAGTTGTTGAATAAAGAGATCATTAGACAATCTTTCTCGCCTCGTGGTTCACTTATTGTCTTGGTGCCAAAGAAGGATGGAACATGGCTCATGTTTGTGGACTTTCGCGCATTGAACAAAATTACGGTAAAGAATCGTTACCCACTGACCATAATAGATGATTTACTTGATCAATTAAAAGATGCAAAATATTTTACTAAGTTGGACTTAAGAAGTGGCTACCATCAAATTAGAATAGCTGAAGGAGACATTTGGAAGACAACATTCAAAACAAAACAGGGTTTTTTTGAATGGTTGGTTATGTCGTTTAGTTTATGTAATGCTCCCGCTAGATTCATGCACGTGATTAATGATGTATTGAGGTCATTTCTTGCTGAGTTTGTCATAGTCTACTTAGATGACATCTTAATTTTCAGTAAATCCCATGATGAACATGTCGTACATGTCAAAAAAGTATTTGATGTCTTGGAAAAAGAACAGTTGTATCTTAAGATGTCAAAGTGTGAGTTTGGAAAAACTTCTTTAGTTTACTTGGGCCATATCGTTGGAGGAGGTGAATTGAAAATAGAACCCTCCAAGGTTGACATCATTGTGAATTGGCCAAGGCTCAAGATAATTATAGAGGTAAGAAGTTTTCTGGGAGCAGCCCAGTATTAGAGGAAGTTCATTGCTATTTTTTCTCTTATAGCCTCTCCTTTGCATGCATTGACAAGTGTAAAAAGAGTTTTTCAGTGGGGAGGCAAACAACGAAAAGCCTTTGATGCGTTGAAGGAAAAGATCAGTACAACTCCAGTACTCTCACTTCCAAACTTGAGACAGTCATTTTAGATTCAGACTTATGCTAGTGATTACGCTATGGGTGCAGTCCCCATGCCACATGGTAAACCTATCTATTATCATTCATAAACTTTTAATGGTGCAATGATTAATTATCCTACATATGACAAGGAACTATATGCGTTGGTACAAAGTGTAAAAGATGGAAGCACTACTTGATGGGAAAGGAAACTGTCATTCACATTGATCATCAGCCATTGAAATACTTGCAATCACAATCAAAGTTGCAGCAATCACGACAATTCCGATGGATAGGTTTTCTTCAACAATTCCACTTGGTAATCAGGTATAAGAAAGGTATCTACAATAAAGTTCCTGATATGCCTTCTAGGCCGATTGTTAGTGCAACTACTTTACTCAAGCATAATTTTGTTTCACATGAAAGCTATATTGAGCAATATGCAATAGATAATGACTTTCAATATGTTTATGCAAGCTTGAGTCAAGGTAACCAAGTAGAGGAATTGGATTATCATCTGCATGATAACTTGTTGTACCATCTTGGCAAGCTTTGTATTCCACAGGGAGAAAGAGTTAAGATCATAAGAGAGGCACATACTTCTCTTATTGTTAGTCATTTCGGTGAAAGCAAGACGATGACACATCTACAGAGGTACTGTTATTGGCCTCATATGCTTGAAAGTGTGTCTCGTTTTATTAAAGGATGTTCATTATGTGCAAGCAGTAAACCTAGCAATAGGAAGTTAGGATTGTACACACCACTTCTAGTTCCTTCGCGACCGTGGGAGAGTGCTTCTATGGATTTTGTAGGAGGTCTTCCATTGTCAAAAGAGGTCATGATTATTTGTATGTAGTTGTGGATAGGTCCAACAAATTGTGTACTTTGATGCCATGTAAAAAACAAGTTACATTTGAACAAACTGCTCAGTTATTCTTTCAAAATGTTAGGGTGCATTTTGGATTGGCCACATCCATTGTTAGTGATCGAGATTCTCGCTTTGTGGGGAATTTTTGGCCAAACTTGTGGGGATCCATGGACACCAAAATAAAAAAGAGTACAATATTTTATCCACAAACAAATGGTCAAACAGAGGTAGTGAACAGAATAGTGATACATCTTCTGTGTGGGTATGTTGAAGCCCCGAAAATCGGGTCGACAACAAGGGGGATACCCACCCGGTCCGGACCTTGGTTGGCAGCTCCTTATCCGTTCGGTATAGTGGGTCCGACTGGGGATAACGGGACTAGTTTCCCGATCTTGGGTGTGTGTGTGTGTATAGAGTTGAACTATGCTGATCTAAGAGTATTTTAAAGCTAATCTAATTCAGATTCTTTAACTTTACTCTATGCTATTGTAATCTAGTGGGAAACAACACATCAAATCTATTCTAACCCGGGATTGTATATCTTCCATTATGCGATCTAAAAAGATTTCGAACAATAACTGGTAATAAAGATCATTCAGCTATTATAAGAATAGAAATCGTTAAAGATAAACCACTTTGCATAAGAAGTTAGGCAAAACAGTTGTGAACAACATATCGCATAATAAGCTATTCATATGTCAGACATAAACAATATGACTCCACCGTACAAAAGTGCTAAATGATAACCCATACATTCATGCAATAACATATAAACAACTGAAATTGTAAATCACTTAAAGAATATAAGCAGGAATTTGCCAAGAGATAAAAGTACCATTTATGACTAGTTCTACCCATAAGCTTCAAGCAAAAATGATCTATCTCTACTTGTTCTAAAATCTACCAAGAGTACAGAAGTGCAAC
>APFE031342278.1:0-17079 GCA_000404065.3 Pinus taeda | reverse complement strand
GTCGAAGTGGTCGGAGCTTCTGATGGGCTCTTGTAAGGAATTCTTTCTGCAGATGTAACCAAACTTTGTCGCCCATCTGAAACTTGTGTGGTACCCCTATGGGTGAGGAGAAGTTGTTCCTGTGTTCTGTCATGACCGTATCCATTTGCTGCTGTTGCTGTGTGGAGGAACCCTTTGCGGGGGTCATGGATGTGGTGACAATCTTCCCCTTACTTTGGAGTGAACCAGACAGATGGATTTCCTGGTCTGGGAGATGAGCTTGCTGCCTTTCTTAGCAGTGATCAAAGAGGTGGCAGTAGGTGGGGCTATCTCTAGTATCCTGTATAATGAATTACTCAAATAAATAATGGCAGCACGAGGCCTTGACTCATACACAGCATGTCGCCTCCACAAGTATGGCTGGCCTAATAATACATCACAAACATCCAGAGGTGTAGCATCACACAATACCTCGTATGTGAATGGTTTGATGCTGTAGGGAAGGCGGAACTGCTGGCAAACTTTGAGATCTCGTCCTTCATGAAGCCACCCGATACTGTATGGCTGTGGGTGTGGTGTAGTCGGTAGACCCAACCGCTTCACGACCTCTCCTGAAATAAAGTTCTTTTGGCTGCCACTGTCGACAATGAATCGTAGTGGCGAACCCTTCACCCACATCTGTGAGTGGAAAAGACGTTCCCCCTCCTCTGGCTCTTCGGGCTCATTCTTCTGGATCTTGGCAGTGGTGACAGTGGCGCTGGGATCCGCATTAATGATCTGCTTCCCTTTACCATTTGCCTTGTCGGGTTCTGGCTCAAGGTCTGAACATGCCTCTGATTTGGAAGCCTTCAACTCAGCCACCAATGACTGCTTGGTCCGACACTCACTTGTGTTATGAGTGGGACTCTTGTGGAACTCACACCAATTTCCTGTGTCCTTCTTCGGCTTTGTGGTGTTGTTCTTTTCTTGTGGCTTCGACGGGTTGTCTTGGGTCACCTCGCCTTGGCTTTGTCCTTTGGGCTTCGGAGTTGCAGATCCAAATTCTCTCTTCTTCTGTTTGAACTTTTGCTCGATTTTGACAGCGTATCGGTATGCTGTGCCGAGTGAGATGTCCAAGAACTCCATCTCTTCCTGGATGTATCTATGTAGGCAGCCGCGGTATTTGAGCACCAGATGTCGCTCAGAATCTTTGATACCCAATTGTGTGCGAAGGGTATGAAAAATGTTTGTGAACTCTAGAACATCTTGGTGAAGCATTATTTCCGCTGCATCTTTGTGTATACTGTTATCTCTGTATTTTATTGCGTTCCTGTTTAAATCCAGATCAATGATGAGAGGTGCACCTGGGGGTCCTTCGTTTGGGAAGATCCAGCCAGGGTCCAAACCCTCTTAGAGTCTCTTTTAGTCCTTCAACCTGCAAAACCATCAATTCAAGAGAGCACAACAGTATATGGACTAAACATCATAAAGAAATCATCTTCATAGCGTATTGAAAGGTAGTCAGCTGTACAATTAAAACAACCATTCATATGTGAATCATAACATTGATATCATAAACATGAAGAAGATTTATATCAGGAACAAGACAAGTGTTTCTTTTATTATAGATAACTAAAGTACAGAAAGGAATGATTTCACCTGAGTCGTCCTTTCGCATGCTCCAAGCGGAACCATCCTCCAGATTCGTCCAGTCTCAAGCCTTCAACAAACTCCTTCCATGACTTACTCCAAGATATCTCAAGTAGTAAAAAGACATCATAACACAAGGAAACAAGGGTTTCCTGTTGATATGATAATCACCCTATGAGTGACCTCAGTTGAAGATTTGTTAAACAAAAGGTATTACAGACTCATGTGCTGGTGTGTGTTCTGTGTTACTAAAACAACGGATCGATCAGATTGCCAATACACAGACATTTAAATGGAAAGACAACAGAGAAATATAGTAAGCAACATAAGACACAAACAATTTTTAATAAGGAGTTCACCCTATTCTCCAGGGCTGCGTCTCTAGTCCAGCTTCAGTGGTGGCCTTGTTTTATTGTGTCTTACAATAGAGAAATTACAATACAGGGACTCAATATGAGTTCTCCTAAGGAGATTTTGCTTGGCAGGGTGGTTCTTGGATTCCCCAAGCCACTCAGAGTTCACAGACTCTTTTTCTTCCTACCAGCTCCGTGACCCTTGGTCTACAGTGGAAAGAGCCAAATGTGATGCTCAGTCTGGACAGATTCCTCTATGGGAAGGCTTGAATCTTCAAGCTCTCTGGTGCTCAATGCTGCCTGTGGTTAGCTCGGTCCTCTATCCCCTCTGCTTGGCTTTACTGTTCTTTGTGTTCAGTCCTCCTCTCAAGGTTCACTGTTCACTGTGTTTCTTGGTCGCTTGGACTCCTCTCAAAATCCTCCTCCTTTCGATTGTCTCTATACATGGTTTTAACCATTCGATCCCTATCCATGTTTGGTTCCTCTCCTGCCTGCGTTGATTCTCCTTCTGCAGCTGCGCTTCGAATTCCCTGTTCGGCGTCAGCATGAACGCTCGGGAAGTGCCACGTGTCCCTGTCGGAAAAGCGCCAGTCTACTAGTCAATTCATTTCTTCGGTTATGTCATGGATATGTTCTTTCTCCACTGTGGCAATCAATGGATTCCCAATCCCTATAAATTGTGGCTCAATTCCCTTTCAATTCTTCTTCTTTCTATCAGGCGCAATCTCAGCCGTTTGATCTGGGCTCCTCCAGATCCAACGTCATACACACATCCAGTGTGGTTGACTTGCTCGACTGATAGCACACGATCACGAAAGTTTTTCTCTCACCTCCGCTGCCACGTGTCAACCGCTGAGTCGGATCGCTCCGCTCTCCTCCAAAACCTCTTACCATTCAAGGGCACCCCGATCAATACTGCTGGTTTTCAAGAGCACGGGTCTTGCCTTTGTCCTTTAGTGCTTTTTGTTTCTTCGCCTGCAGTTCTCCAGCTCGCAACGTGACCGAGTGCTTAAGGCTTTTCCATTTCGGCCCTTTTTGCCCAGCGATGCACGATTAGCACATCGAAAACCACCTGCTTTTCCTGATCTGGGGCTCCCAGGGGCTACTTTGGCTATCTGTGTGGTCTCCATGGGCCTCGGTCAGCGCGCTTTGACCAAGGTCCTCATCGTTGCACGTTGGTGGCCATTGCCACTAGTTCAAGGCACTTTTTGATCGTTGTTTTGGAATTTTCAAGGATTTTTTCAAGTCGATACAGTCAAGGTTATTTGTCAATCGTTTATGGATCCTATTCGGATCACGACCTCCCTACTGAAAAAGCTTTTGGACCACCAAAAGTTGGTTTTCTTCAAGCATCGACTAAGTGAGGAAATTGTTGTCTCACTTGTCCAATCTCAATCCACTTCACACTACTCGACTTTCAACCTTTAAGCCCAATCCTAAGGTATTCCACCTATCCACTACGCGTTGTCCTTACCTTCCTGTCTAGCACTATGTCTTCCTGTAACTCATTAAGGTATTCAAGTAGCGGGTCATCAACAGAAGGTAATTGACTCTACTCTTCAGGGTCCTCAATCATTAAAGGTTCAAACAACCTCAAGCAATCTACGTTCACAATTGAGTAGATGTGCATGTAAGCTGGCAGATCAAGGCAAAAAGCATTCTCACCAACCTTCTCAAGTATGTTGAAGGGTCTATACTTGATAGGTCTTAGCTTTTTACCTTCACCTCTCATTCGGTCCTTGCTGATATACAACCAGACTTGGTCTCCAACTTGAAAACTATGCTCCATCCGATGCTTATCATGCCTAGCCTTGTACTTGGCCTGTCTCTTTTCCAGTTGTTCCTATACTGCCTGGTGTATCTCCTGGATCTGTTTAATGAACCTAGTTTCCTTGTCCACATCATTGTGTCTATTAACCATGGTATCTTTACCAAAGACAAAATCCAAAGGAGACCTTGGTATGAAACCAAAACAGGTCTCAAAAGGAGATCTCTATGTAGAAGAGTGTTTGGCTCTATTGTAAGCATGCTGCACATAGCACAAGTGCTCATCTAAAGCTTAGGATGTTTGCTACAATATCCTCTCAGTAACTAGATCACTATCCTATTAACTACTTCTGTTTGGCCATCTGTTTTTGGATGAAAAGTTGTGCTTTTCTTTAACTTGGTGTCCATTAGTTCCCATAGACTGGACAAAAACTTCCCCACAACTCGGGTGTCTCGATCAGATACAATAGAAGTGGGTAATCCAAAATGAACCCATACATGTTCAAAGAACAATTTTGCAGTTTGTTCAGATGTAATCTGTTTGCTATAGGGTATCAAGATACACATTTTTCTGAACCTATCCACAACAACATATAGATAATCATGAACTTTCCTAGATTTAGGCAATCCTCCAACGAAATCCATGGAAATGCTTTCCCAAGGGTGATAAGGAACTGGAAAGGGAGTGTACAAGCCTAGTTTTCTATTGTTGGGCTTGCTTTTAACACACATAGCACACCCATTTACATATCTAGAAACTATCTCACTCATTTTCGGCCAATAGAAGAACCTTTGCAGTTGTGCAACTGTTTTACTTACCCTAAAGTGACCTGATATTAGAGAAGTGTGTGCTTCCCTGATTATCTTTTCTCTCTCAGTTTGTGGAATGCAGAATTTCCCACAATGATATAAGAGTGGGTCCTTCACATGATAGTCCAATTCTTCTACTCTTTTGCCTTGACTCAAAGTTGCATATACATCTTTAAAGTCCATATCCTGAGCATACTATTCTATGTAGCTTTCATGCAGCACAAAATTATGCTTAAGTAGGATAGATGAATTTATAATGGGTCTAGATAACATGTCTGCAACCTTGTTATGTATGCCCTTTTTATATCTGATGACTAAATGAAACTATTGTAGAAACCCCATCCATCTGTAATGTATTGATTGTTGCAATTTAGTTTGGGAGTGTAGCTATTGAAGTGGTTGATAATCAGTATGTATTATTGTTTCTTTGCCCATTAAATAATGTTTCCACTTTTTCACACTCTGAACTAATGCATACAATTCTTTATCATAGGTAGGATAGTTAACTACTACAAGATTAAAAGTCTCAGAATGATAACATATGGGTTTACCATGCTGTGTCAACACTACTCCTATGGCATAGTCACTGGCATTAGTTTGGATCTCAAATGGTCTTTGTAGATCTGGTAATGCTAGTATAGGTGATGTACTAATATTTTCTTTCAAGGTGTCGAAGGCTTTCTGCTGTTTGCCTCCCCACTGAAACACCTTGTTCAATTCTGTCAAAGCATGTAAGGGAGCTGTAATTGAGGAAAAATTTGAAATGAACCTCCTTCAATACTGTGCTGCTCCTAAGAAGCTTCTCACTTCTGTAGCAAACTTGGGTTTAGGACAGTTTATGATGCTTGCCACTTTAGAGGGATCTATTTTCAATTCACCTCCCCCTACTATATGACCCAAATAATTTAGAGAGGTTTTTCCAAATTCACATTTGGAGAGTTTAACATAAATTTTTTCTCTTTTCAAAACATCTAATGTCTGCTTAACATGCTTTAAATGTTCTTACCACATTTTACTAAAAATCAGAATGTCATCCAGATACACAATAACAAAATCATTAAGAAAAGGTCTCAGTACATCATTCATTAATATCATGAAAGTAGCAGGGGCATTAGTTAGGCCAAAAGGCATAACCAACCATTCATACAATCCCTGCTTTGTTTTGAAAGCAGTCTTCCATGCATCTTGCTCTGCAACTCTGACCTGATGGTATCCACTATGCAAATCTAGCTTGGCGAAATAAAGAGCTTCCTTCAATTGATCTAAAAGATCATCTATGCGAGGAAGGGGATAATGATTTTTGATTGTTATCTTATTTAGTGCTCGGTAATCAATGCACATTCTCCACGAGCCATCTTTCTTTCTCACCAAAACGATTGGTGACCCCACATGGTGATGTGTTAGGCCTGATGAACCCTTTCTCGAGCAACTCCTGCACCTGCTTCTTGATTTCAACATTCTCTAAAGCGGACAACCTATACATCCCAATGTTAGGCAAAGGAACATCTTGGTATAAAATAATATCATGTACTATTCCCTTTTTGGGTGGCAGACCTTTAGGTTCTTGAAATAAGACATCATACTCTGAAACAATGTTTTTTGTATCAACTTGCTGATCAGCATTACAGCCCTCAATTATTTTGGTCTTATCATGTGTCTTTTCCTTTACAACCATCAGTAAGAACAGTTTGCATGAATTTATCATTCTTTTCATCTGTCCTGAGTTTATGAGGTATAATTATTCTTGAGCTTGTGAGCTCTTACAAAGTATTCAATTCCATCTTTAGCAAGTATATACTTGTTCTCAGCTCTATAGAAAATAGTCTTTCTATCATACAAGTAAGGACTTCCTAAAGCAATTCCACATATATCCAAAGGAATTACATCTAACTCTACCTCATCTACAAATGCTGACCCAAAAGAAAGCTTGAGTTTGCACTATCTAGCCACTTGTAGTTGTGATTTATCATTCAACCATCCTAATGGGTATGGTTTCCTATGAGGTGTAGTTGCTAATCCCAATTTCTTTACAATTGCTTCAGAAATTAGATTTACTTGTGAGCCACTATCAAACAAAGTGTCAATCTTTTGATTTTTGGAAACAACTCGAATATGGAAAAGCTCATGTATTTTTCTCTCATGTTCTTCATCAATAACAGATTGAGCAAAATTACTAGTAGATGCTTCAGAATTCTTACCTTTTATACCTGTGGCTGCAATGATTGTTTCATCTCCTGATTCTGACCCCAAATATTTCTGAATAGCTGCAACAGTCTTCTTCTTCTTGCCCTCAGACTTCTTAGGTCTCAGCTCTGGATGTAGAATCCAACAATGCTTATCATCATGCCCCTCCTTTTTACAGTGAGTGCATGAAGATTTTCCTTTTTGTGCAGCATTAGCCTTCCTTACTTTCCACTTCTTCTCTCTTTTCTCATTGCTCTTTCTTACAATGGGTTGGGATGGTCCCCCAACTTCTGGATTTCCATTATTTCCTCTAGCTTCTAGATAAGTGGTTTGTACAGATACCTCATCTATACTAGTGGGATTAAACATGAGGATGGTATGCCTCATGTAGCTGTGTAGACCACCAATGTACTTCAAAAGATTTTCTGGTGAGTCTAATGAGATACCCAACATCATTTCTCTCTTTCTGAACTCTTGAGTATACCCTTGCACACTTTTCCCTTTCAACTGTCGAAGAGTTTTCCAACTCATCATGGCTTGTTGCATGTAGGCCAATGGATAGAACTGCTTTTTGATGGCAGCAAAAAATTAACCCCAGACAGAGATGGTCTTACCATGTCTTTTCATATCAGCTTGGGTTCTGCCTTCCCACCAAACCAAGGCAGTGCCTCCTAGGCGCAAGCTTGCCACCTGAATCTTACTCTTGTCCGAGTCTATGTTTCGTAACCTGCAATACACATCAATTTGTCTAATCCAATTGTCCAACTTTTCAGCATTTAGCTCTCCATCATATACAGGAAAATCAAATTTTACATCTAGCTTAATCAAAGATGCTTTCTTATTATGCACAGGGCTATTAGGAGGTGTAGGAAAGCTTTCTTCTTTTCCCTTTCCTTTTGAGTGGTCATAGGAATGAGATTCATCTTCTTCTTTATCTTGTTTAGAGCCTGATGAATCTTCATCCTTATGCTTTCTAAAGTCCCTATACATTTCTTCTACCATAGACTTTATAGCTAGGAAACTTTCTATGAATTGAGGGTCTGGCCCTATAGAACCTTCTTCTGACATTGTCTTCCGAGAATAGACTCTCCCAATTTCAGGATTAGTTTCCACCAACTATCCTTCTCCTAATTTGAGCTTTGATCTAGTGAGCATTCACAGCTAAACCAACAAAAGCTTGTCTAACCTTACCTCCTCGCAGAAATCACAAATCTAAGAAATATGCATAGTGGGTACCCCCTCGTAGTGGTTGAAAAGTTGAGAAATATGTGCAACATGTTCCCAACCCATCTGCTCAGTTGTCTCCCGCCCCAATGGAGGAAATTCTAGAATGGTTCAGAAAGCTTATGGTGAAAACTCATCCCTCCATTCCGCAAAAGGACATCACTGTTCATAACCCAAGTGTTGAGTCTAATCTGCATCTCTGCCATCCTCCATCATCTACAAGCCATGACTCCTTGCACCATGGCTCACTTGAGTGATCTAATTCACAAGCTAGTTGTGTGCACTCTCTTGATTCTCGCGCTACTGGTTCAAGTTGCAATCATGTGCAAGGCAGTCTCATCATACAAATAGAGGAGCAGGACGGTGAAGGCATAAACAATTCCTCTGAAAAAATTTAGCCTCCATTCTTGAAAAATTCTTGATCCGTGAATATTGGTGAAACATTTGCATCTATCCATAAATTCATCTATACATGGGAAATATTTATTAAATAATTGAAACTGACTAGTCTAAAATCTAGAAATTCGAGAACTAGTGAGCTAGTAAATCTATCAAATTCCTAACCTAATCAAGTGAAAATGCAATGGGGTAAATTTTTTTATTAAATATATTTTTTTTTTGATCTAATTCAAGTGTAACCAACTCGATTGAAGCTCATTAGCATGCTCTAAAAAATAGTAGAAATTTACTGTTCTTTGCTACAAAGGAGTTCCAGAAATCTAGATTTGGGAATAAGAAGACTAATCCAAGTAGCTCAATGATTACTATGACCTTCCTAATGTTTTCCAATGATGAAATGATGCTTGTGATCCTGAAAAAGAACTTACATCAACCATTTAACCCAATCCTACAACAATAAATCATTAATACTAAATGAAGAAATAGAAAGAGACAAAAACAAGAGATGCATGTGAATAAGAAGTGACAAGAAGAAAATAAAATGAAACAAAAGGTCTCTAAGACTTCTGGGATGGCCAAGCCCAAGGAGACTCAGAGACCTATGGAGGAGAAAAATATTTAGAAGCTGAACATGACAAAAATATTCATTATTTTCATCAATACAATTACATCCCTACAAGAAAATACAATGGAGCTGCAAAAATATGAGTTCTCTCCACAATAAGACTAATCAAAATCTACCTCTAGAGGAAAATTCGACTTAGTACTTATAAAAAATAAGTAAGAATCATTCCCCATGAAAGAAGGAATCTTTCCCCACCAAAATTCTTTGATTAGTGGATCTGGTTCCCAATACCCAGAATTTGCATTAAATGTCAGGGAACACATTCCTAGATTTTCTCAATCATTGGCGTTCCACAATCTTTGCCATAATTCCACAATATATTATTGACTTATTATTTAATATTGATCCTCCTGTAGTAGGGAGAAAGTCCCTAAATTATCTTCTTCTCCAAATCTTCATAATTTTCCCAATATTCTCATAATATTTCACAAAAATAAATAATATTATGTACAAAGATGCAATTATTCATAAACCTTCCTAATGAATACATTAAAGTTTTAAAAATAAATTCTCTAATTCAAAAAGAGAGGTTTAATGTGTTGAAGGATAGTTAGATGGGCCTTAACTTATGTCTAATTTAGAGGCCCATAAGAATCCATAGAACCCATTTCCCCACCCAACGAAGAAGGATGCCTAGATGTCCTATGCATGTTCTAGGAGAAAAGACCGCTAGGCCCCTGTACCATTTCATCCTATACCAGGCCAAAAACAATAAAAAACCACCTGGCAAAGAAATTCTCCCATTACATGTGCATTATGCAACAAACCCAATCATTTGATCAATAAATGTCGCAAAATGGGTAGATTCAATGATATCTTCTACTTAGTAGCCCAGATCCCCTATAAGAACCTATAAAACCAAGAAAAAGTTATGCGATGTTATTATTGCATCTACTCTCAATTCCACCAGACAAGGAATTGTTAGTACCTCAAATAGTTCTGTGCAACAAGAGCAACACTAAAACCAACACACACAAATACGCCACGCCATGAAAAAACCCCACCCTAGAGATGGATACCTCCACAAGATATCTTGTCTCACCATAACAAAACCTTGCCCCAGAGATGGATACCTCCACAAGATATCCTATCACACAATGACAATGAGGCATCAACATCGCATGCCATGAGTAGCACCACCTCTCATAAAATTTATGCGGTTATATACAAACCAATTTAGGGAATCCATGTGCATATCAAAATAGAAGCTTGAAACCCTTTGGAAGGGCCCATACATCATCAAGCATTGCCTTTGCAAGGGGGCATACATACTATCAGAGCCCGACAAGAATTTCCTAAACAATCCCGTCAAGGGTCTCTACCTCAAAAAATTTCACCTATAAAATGTTAGAGTAATCATGTATGTACAATGGCTTATTGTTTATGATGGTAACCTCATCATACAAGTATTTTAAAAATCACTCTCTCATCTCATGTAAATATATGGATCTTTCACCATCTTATCACCACGGGTTTGGTGACGACACATCTCGATGGTCGAAAAATCTCGTTGTTGCAGCATGGACCATATAATCTCCTAATTGAGCACCTTGTCAATATCATTATAAATCATAAATACATGAAAAAAAACATATGTATAAAAATTAAACATTAACTAGCATATACTTGATCACCCCGAGGTAGCACCTAGAGGGAGCCCCATCTCTGGATCTCCCAAAAAGTTAACCCCATGGTACGGGTAGTCCACTATCAGTTGGGGGTTGGACTCAAACCAATGTTGTACCACATCAGTCTAGTACTGACCCACCTCTCCCCCACCCTCTCATGGCATCGCTGGTCTCCAATGACGCATGCAAGGCTCCCGAGGAGGCCCCACTGATATTGCAAGAATAGGGTGAAGAATAACCACGCTCTCATAGAGTATGTTGCAAAGCCCACTCCCATAACCAAAACTCTTTAGTGAAAATTGTTTAACCTGGGTAAGTTGTGACATCATCCCCTGTTGCGCTAGTTGAGCTGAGCCAAAGAATGACCCCATCGGAAGTTGCTGAAAAATCGAAATATGCAACACTGAGCACTAGTTGGGGGACGCCAACCCCACAAGTTTAACAATCATATATAGTGCTACTCACTCAGCTAGATCCTCCACTATTGGAATCCTCATGCAACCATTTTAAATAGGGTCTAGATTGTCATGCCCATTAGCCCAAACCTTCATGCTAGCATCCCCTCCTGGAAGGGGATAAGGAAGCACCACCCCTCATGACATCAACCTGGTAATAAAGTAAATGTCAACCTCCACCAGTATCAGAAGGTCTATTTGGCGGATAAGCATCACTTGGTGATCCGCATCTCAATAACTAACCAAGTATCACAGGAACCTGTCTTGCGACATCATCAATGGGTTTTGAAGAAACTTCAACAACCCTCACTTCAATAGTTGCTATCTCACACCAGCATCCTGTGACACAACATTCTGGTGAGGGGTCAAGTCTCACTCTCTCCATATCATCTTGCCTCCAAGGATGCCACAAGTTATAAAGGAGAACCCCTCAGGTTCGTCGAAAAATCAAAATGGGGGCAAAAAACCAGTTTTTCCCCCACTGCACACTTGTTTCCTAAACGAAGGCATGACTCACATGCGTGTATCCTATATAGGGGCAGGGTGTACATTCTTGGTGTGCAAACTCTTGGGAAATTTGCGACGAACCCTAATAGGGTTCATTGCGCAAACCCATAACTCAGATGCATGTAACACGCATTTGAGTATCTCTTTCACGCTGGGTCTTTGTGCATAACTCTTATTATGCATGAAGACTGTGTAGCTCAAGGAGAGTCGTCCCTGTGGTCTTCAAAATTGACCCTAAAAAGCCATATAGGGGACCCCTAAATGACCTACCTAACCTAGAAGACTGAAAATCATAGAGGTTAGGGCTCAAGCTCTTACATGTCTCTAATGGTGCGAACCTTGGATGCACAGGCTGACTGTAATGGAAAGGAACGCACTAGGAATTATCTTTGACCTCCATAGCTCAACAATGCATGTGATTGATCTTTGAGACCCATGGCACTATCCATCACCCTTTTTTCCATCTTTTGGGGCACATTACCGAAATTTGTTTACCGAAATTAACACAATTATTTCTTATCAATCCAGGTTGTTTATGCTTTGAGGCAAGTTCACTATATGTGAAGATCAGATGTAATGAAACATTGAAAGATAAGTTATTCAAAAGCTTAAAGCAATACATCCTACAACTGTAATTCAATTAGTTTAAAAAAAGAGGAAAAATATTGAAATGGTTCTTGACTCAAGAAGTCCACTTTTGCTTCAATTACCACTTAATGAATCATATATTAAAACCAAGAACTTAAGATGGATAAATTGTTAATGAAAGAAGCTCTTAACTTAAGAGACACATAAGGTGTTTCATCATAATTCATTCATCTCAATACCAAAATCAAAATAAGAAACTACTTGCATGCAAACAAAGGAAACTAGTTTTAATTCATCATTTTAGTAGAAGGGATGCTCAACTTGAACACTTGTTTTTCCAACTTAATAAAGTGATGAATAAGCTAATAACTAATGAAATCAATCACCATGCATGAACCATAAAGCAATCTGAAATAAAGCTTTGAAAAACCAGTTCTACAATAACCAGATTACAAGAAATAAAACTAGTTAACAAGGAAGTGTACTTAGCTTGGAATGAGGGCCCCTCCACCCTTGCCTTGCACACTTGAGAAGTGATATCAGAAGCTCAAATTTAGTCACACATCCATAGCATTGAACAGAAAATTAATAATAGCACAAGTCTTCAAATTAACTCTTCAATCCAAAAGTGTCAGAGCATAAAAGTATAATAAGTCAATACATAAGCCATCAAAGTTTTGGCTCTTAAATAAGAAGTCTCATGAAAAAAACTGATCTATATTCACTCAAACAAACCCATCTATTCTCATCCATATATCTAAGTCTAATTCATTACTCCCATCCCAAGAAATATGACCAATCCCATAGAATCTCAAAACTGCCCTATTTCTATGGGATTTCTGAATGACTAGTCATGATTGACTAGCACCAAATGGGCCTAATAAAGCTTGTTCTGTTCGAACTAAGCATAGCTGGTTTAGTCGTAGTTCCCAAGCTATCCATCCATGCATTCAATTCGTGTCCAAGTGTCCTGCAACCACATCAACCATAGAGCTATTACGGGAATTTTCGAATCTGCCAATTTTGCACTTAAAACCAAACTTTCATAAAAACTTTAGAAATTGAAAAATTAAAATTAAATACCTGAATGGATATCAAATATACATCAAAATGGGATGAATGAAGGGAAAATCGATGGAAAATAGATGGATTAGTAAGTTTCTTAGAGCAAAAATAATATCAAAACTAAGGCCCAACATCTCTCCCTTGCTTATCATCAAGCATGTCCCCATGCTTGCTTACTCCTCTTTGATCTTCTTCTCTCTGTAGTAGATGTTGTACCTGTAGATGCTTCCTGTTGTGCTGCCTTGACCAAAAAATCCAAACCCGAGTCATGTCTTTCCCTGAACAAAGCTGCTTTTACCTTCTGTTTTTCATACTTTGCCTGCCACATATTCTTTTCCTTTAGCCATTTAAATGCTTGCTTAGAAAGTAGATCATTTTTCCGTTTCAGTCTCCCTAACTCTTCATTTAACTTTTCATTTGCCTTGAACAATTTAGCATTATTCTTCTTATTTTCCTTGTTTTCCTCTTTTAATTGTTTTTCCAGGATTTTGCTAATTTCCAATTGGTCAGTTAAGTCCTTGATTCTTCCCAAATTGATTTCTTTTTCAAAATCTTGTGTTGTTTTCATTAATGATGCTGCTGCTGCATCATCATATGAAGAATCCCTCTCAAATACTTCTTGTGAAATGTCATTTTCTTCTTGTTTTCTTGGAGAATATGTTTCTACTTCCTTGTCTAAGTCAATGGGACTTTTATTCCTAAATCTTCTAGGAATAGACATAACAGATGTTTCATTTTCCTGCATGGCCATGTTATTTTGCTGTTTAGCTCTTGTTCTGGGATACAAGGGTGAATTCATCAATCCTCTGTTTTCCTGCTCTATTTTATCATGTACTTCATTAATCTGTTCAATGAACTGATTTTTAGACATGAACTCTCTCCATACTATGCCTTGTGACCTCACCTGATACTCAACTAGGATTTTGATCAATCCTTGGTGGTAAATCTGTCCTGCTTTAGGCCTGTGTTCATGTCTCACTGTTTCAATCATTCTCAAGAGGCTCCTATATAGGAAATATGGCAAGTTAATCCTATCCTCTCCCTTAATATGTTGTAGAATCCTGACATGATACAAGTGGGCAACACTATATCCTCCATCACAAGTCAAAAACTTCTGGAAGACCAAAACCAACTCACCCCATGGTTCATTGAACCATTCCCTTGGTATCCCCTTTGTTCTATCAAAAGTCCCTTTCCAGTTCTTCTCAAGAAAGAAAGTCCATGCTTTCTCCTTGAAGTGCAGGCCTTTGTAATATTTCTCACCTATCATTGGTAGATCTAAAGCTTGGGAAAGGTATTCCTGAGTCACAGGAATAATAACATCTCCTACCCGTGTCTGGTCCTGACTGAAATTGTTTATAAAGTCCCTGGTTATCTCTTCAGAGTGGCCATCAAATTTTTGTAAAAAGCCTATCATCCCCGCTTGGTAAATTTTTTCTATAGTTTCCTTCCCCCAGCTCTCTATCTGAAATTTTGGCTCTACTTTGGCTGACATTGTTTCTGAAAACCAGTGAATGTATGCTTCTGCTGTTACTAATTTCATCTCGACAATAAAATTTTTATGACTATTTTTCTTTTCAAAATGAAATTTTGAAAGCAGAGAAGCGTACCTGCTTCTTCACAACAATTTAACTTTGATTTCTTCAGCCTCTGTTTACGCTTTCTCTGCAGCAACACTATTTTAAATCCTTGTTCAAGCAATCAAACACCTGTATATCCCTGTCAATATGCTAAACTATGTTCTGGTAAACAAAATACATATGAAAACAACTTTTTTTCATAAAGGGTCCTTAGTTTTCTAATGTATTTGTTTAGGCATTATTCTCATACTGTTCCATGTATGCCCATCACCCTACACTGTCACCAAAATCAAGCCATATGTTCACTGTGTATATACAATCATTAAAAACAAATAGTGTTTCGACTGTGTACATACAATCTCTTAAAACTAGCAGCTCATTCAGATGGCTCTCGACCTCAACATAAAAATTTGAAAATCGACAAAATGCTCTCGGCCTGCTTATCTAAAAGCTTGAAAAAAAACAGTGCTTCGGCCTCAAAACAAATTGAAAAAAAAAATAGTGCATTTAAAATGAATTTTAAATGGATCGACCTTTACTCTCTTTGGCAATCAGCGCTCGGTCTTAGATATTACACAGCTCTTCTTTTAAACATGACACAGCTCTTTCGGCCCACACAGACTTCAACCCATTGTTTTAGTCAAAACAAAGACACACAGTGGCAAAAAGGTCCATAACAGAGACACATCCATTATGTTTGTTCACCATACGGGCCGTTTCCATACACAGGATATGATATATCAATTATATAAATAATGACAACGCACAACAAAACAAACATATCATATCTTCGGCGCTATGAGGTGGACTCTGCCTCCTCTGTTTTATGGAATTTGTTGTGATTTGCAACGCTGCACTCCGTTTTGGTTCACAAAACTTCACAAGCGATCCCCATACCCCTAACATGTTATCCATGCAACAAGTTTAAACTTAAATTCTGCGCTATTTACTAGTGTTCTATGCCATGATTTACGCAGTGAATCTTATTGCCATATTTATTAACTACTGTCAACCGACTTACTGCTGGAGTCAATGCGTGGTTTCAGCGTTACCTGGTTGTCAACGAGCGCTGAGGAGTGTTAAACGGCGCTCCAAATCCCTGTTGCTTCGTTCAACTGACTGGTGGCAAGGGCAAAATCATTAACCATTAATTACAGGCAGTTTATAACTTTATTCCACAGTTGCTGAGCTTAAACAAACTACACCGTTACCTGAATGGATCCCGAAAATTTAGTGATCACTCGGCGTTAAGTTCGGGCAATTTTCCCTCTTAAATCTTCTCAAACCCACTTCAATTTCCTTTTCACTAGCTTACAGCTCCAAAAACCATCGTTCTGAGCTATTCGGCAATGAAGAATGAGTTTGAACAGTGCAAGAACTGTCGGTCAGTTCATGACCGTTTCATGGGTGTACTATGCACTCTGTTTATTGGTGCTACAGTGTATGGTTGGTATGGGTGTCCTGTTGACCAGTCGCCCGACTGTGTCATGAGGATGGCCGAAACATAGTTTTAATTTGAACGTATGCGCATAACTCCTACACAGCGCACAGTCTAATGAAAAATAGTCGCCATGCCATGGTGTTTACCTCGTACCTGTGTGCTGGTCGGTATTGACTTGGATTGTCGTTTTGTTGATGTCGTTTGATTTGGTTGCTCACCCTTGGCTGCATACAATATGATTTCCGCACATCATATAGACCGTCGTGTGTTTATAACCATGCTCCTCACTCATTGTCATATGCAATGATTTTAAACAATGCGTTCGTATGCAATGAGTTTGAGCGATGTGCAATTATCGTTTAATCCATATACAATACCCCACTGCCACAGATGCAATCACAGTTTTGTCTTTGTACACAGTCTTGCCATATGGTTTGCACGCGACCTTCCCTTTATACACCTTACCTTATATCATATGCGCCTTTCCTTATATCCTATACATGCCTTTAATTTATATCATATATATATATATATATATATAATCTTACTCCACCATTTTGACTATAGTGCATATATTGATATATGCATATTATAACCATTTGGACTATATAGATTTTCATATAGCGCATGACTTATTTGGTTATATGCACATCTTTATAATTTTAAAATGACCATCTTGGGTCATATTTAAAATTATCACCTTTACTAATCCTTGAGTTGTATGTGCAGGTTGAAAATTTATCCCAGTTTGGTCCCTTTATGCTCTAAAGAAAAATACTTAGGGGTTAATGAACATGAAATGGGATAGGATATTTATGGATATGTAATGGAATAGAATGTGTAAG
>APFE031342276.1:0-18479 GCA_000404065.3 Pinus taeda | reverse complement strand
ATACATCTTTTGGATGGCTGCGTCCATGCCTAGACGACATGCACTTCGCTATCAGAGATTTTTCTACTTGCGTGTAGGTTCTTCCAGACAGGTGTTCCAGCTCAGCTGTTTTGTAAAGCATTTCACCCCTCCCATTCTCTCGAGCTTCTTACTTTAGGGGGCATCTGTTACACAGTAATTTACCACTTCCTTCACTCCCAATTCTTTCCGCTATGTCATGTGTCTAGGTCAAACATGCTCATGACCGAAAAATGCTCTCCTAAGTTGCCAATTGACCCACTTTTCCAAAGTTGTCTGCCTCATCATGGCTATTGGTTTAATAAACGCGCTGAAAGGCGCGCATGAACAAACCGCCCGCGCTGCCAGCTCGGAAGTACATGTGATTCCCGCGATGGCTCGATTTTATGCACCAATGCGGGGCTTTGTGATCTCTTCAGCGATGATCTGACTATCTGCACTAATCACTTGCGATGTCAGCACTGAAGAGCAGTCTTGTGCCTGCGATGATCCAGATTGGGCGAATTGTTCTAACAGTCAGCCTTCCAGATGACCCCAGACCTGGTTGTTGGCCTTGTTTATGTCACCCTTCCTTCCCTGGTGTGGCAGTTGTGTCAATTGGGCCACCTTCCTTGATGATAAGCTCTCCTTTCCCCCTTTCATGGAGACTCCTTCTCCTATTTAAAATCTCACCATTGCTATGCATTGCTAGTTGGATAGTTTTTTATACTTGGCTAGTGGAGCAGTGTTGTTAATGTTTTGTGAGTTTTCTAGATAGCTGCTATGAGTGTGGCAAGTGTGGGATTTTTAATAGTTTGAGGAAGATTGTGAAGTGCCATTTATCTTGTGTAAAACCTATGAGTGAGAGAGCTCTTGTATTTTGGGAGATCCATCATCATAGAGTGAATGCTTGAAGAACATGCTAGCTGGACCCTTCTGAGGAGGATTGTGATGTCAAGATTTTGGTTGTAAGTTGACTCTTATTTTATATTAATGCAATCAATGATGTTTTCCTATGTCTTGTATGCAATGTACTTGATAGCTCATGACTTCTTGACTTTATGAGTAAATGGTTTATTGTTGTTGCCGGATTACGTGCTTTGTTGTCTTTCCTTTGCTTTGTTTCAGGTTGATTACTCATTAAGGTGAAGGAAGCAGAAGCTGGAGCAGTGCAACGGAACTCCATCGACCACCGGTTGAGGTAGGCCTCCAACTTCAAACTGTTTAAGGAAAGCTATTGTTGATCTGTCCTTGTTTGTGACTAGACCCACTCTAGGGCTAGAGGGGTTGCCTATGTCCATAGAGGGAACACTTTCCTGCATCACAAGGGATGTCATTATTGGTGGTTTCTCTTGTGCTTGTTAACAGTTTACATCATTGATTGGTAATCAAGTGACTTTCTAGCATGTTCGATGTCAACACATCTATTCACATGCTAGGATCTGTACTTTGATTGAGTCGTGTTGCAGCGCAAGACCCTGGACTTAGATCACAAAAAGTCCAGGTTGTGAAGTGATGTGACATGGTTATGATGATATGCAAGTCTCTTTCATATGGTTGGTTGTGACCAGACCATGAGTTATAATATGTGATCCTTATTATTATCGGATGGTTGCGACCATACCTTGGTTTCATTATGATCCTCTTTGATGGATGGTTACGCCCATACCTGGATCCATTTACATGATCATTCTCTGGATGGTTGTGTCCATGCCACGATTCATGTATCATTTGATAGAGATCTCAGTTTATTTATATGTATTTGTACTTGCTTGCAGGTTTCCGACGACAAACCGGTTCCTTGCACTGATTTATAAATCATTTCATCCCTCACTCCGGCTCGGCCTTCACGCTTTAAGGGGCATCTTCTACATAGCATTTTGTCACTGTCCCTGTACTCCTCATTCCTTGATCCTGGAGGAATTCTACAGTGAACCCCACATGCTTTGCCTTCATGGAGAAAATCCCATTATGTCCCTCTTCATGAGCATATCATTTCCCTTTTGCACCATTTCCCTTGAAACTTCTGTTTTTCCCAATTTACAAGACCGGTGCTAATGACCTTTGTCTCTCCTGTGCTAATGTGCAGAGATTAGCACTATTCCCTACACCGATCGGTGCGACTGGGCTATGTTCCAGTCGTGTCGGTCCTGTTATGGAAAGCTTTTTAAATTAGAGCTGAAGCTTCCATCTCTAAAAGCTCCATAACAAAAGTCTGGTAAATGGTTTGGCTGGATGGAGTCGAGAATGACGCTCCTTTCCCCTATAATGATGGAACTACCTCAAGGGATAAGTCCTTCTCCCATGAGAAGAGGATCCATATCCCATCCATATTTCCTATACAAACCTCCCTTCTTCCCAAGCACAACCTAGTCACAGTTTCAGAGTTAGAGTTTTGGCTGAGTGTGAATATAATATTTTAGACAAGAAAGCTAATACTAGTTGGTGTCATCTAGTTGTGTGAGGGAGAAGTGTGTTTGGTTTGGAGTGAAGCCTAAAGGGAAGAGCCTTAAAACTATTTTTGTTTAAAGCCATCATGAAGTGCTAGTAGAAGTGTGTGGGAACCTGGTCTTGTCAGAGGAAGACTGCGACGTCAAGATGGATTGTTGTAATCTCTCTTTGGATATTAATATATGAAACTATCGATTGATTTCCTACATGTTTTGTAATATTACATATTCGTGTCTTAATTCTTCATAACTCATTAAGTACGTTGAATTTCAATTTTTCTATTATTATGCTTGTTTGTTGTTGTTGTTTACTTGTTTTAGGAGCTTGAAGAAGGAAGCGAGAGATTCCTAGAGTGAGCAAGCGAGGACACCATCAAGCAGGATAAGTGACCAAGAGATAGGCCCTCTTGATTGATTCTAACCTAAGGAAATCTTCCATAGGATGTATCTATTGTGGCTAGACCCATTATTGGGCTAGAGGAATTTGTTCATGTCCGCACTTATAATTTTATTTCACCACAAGGGGCCAGCCCGAAGGTCACATGATGGGCCATAGAACCGGGAGCACACATGGAGTAAGGGGGCTAGCCCCAAGTCATCGGGACCTAATGCAACCAGGAGTGCGGAAAAACTAAATGGCGTGGAGTGAGACCCTTGATACTCAGCCCCCAATGTGGTCTCATGAGCCAACATGACCGAAATTTTCGGAACTGGGGGATTAATGGGCAGATTAACAGTCCTAAAATTTCGCCTACCCAGTGGGATCGTAGGCCAAATTTGCATGCCATTTCCGGGTTTGGGGCACTCAAGATAGATTTGGGTCGAATTGTGGAATGACTAGCCATAGAATTTGAAAAAAACTTGTAATAGGAATAACTTACTCAATTTTTGCCCAGAAGACGTGTAGAAAGAACCTAGATGGGTGTTTTTTATAGTGTTGGATCCATTGGAGACATCAGTTTTGATGTTTGATCATTTTAAAGCCATGTAAACACACTTTTGAGTGCTTAATGAAAGAGGCCTTGCATTGGAAGTTTGACCAAGAGATGTAGCCCAAGAGAGGGGTGAAATCCTTTATCATGTTTTTTGTTATGTGTTTCAGATATGGTTATTTGTCTCTATTTTGGCTGTAAAATTTGGTTTAAAATCAATAGTTTAGGTATTTAGTAAATTGGTCCATTGCACAAAACACATATAAATTTTACTTGCAATTTGTTCAAATCTTCAAGTTTTCAATTACAGATCATTTTGGTATCAGAGCACAGGTTATTGTGAAGGCTTGATTTGTTTGCAAGTGTTTGATGCTTACAAGGTCGAATCTTAAAATAGGAGAAGGATAACTTGTGGAGCCAAGATCTCAAATTGTTTCAAGGAAATAAAAGACACCTCAAGCTTCAATAGTCATGGCACATGAAGAATGTCCTAAAGGGATGTTTGAAGATGAAAGAACTTTTAGAAAAAACATTATTTAAGATGTCAGAAATGGTTAAGGTTCTTTATGAAGAGATAAATGCAAGGTTGTATGGAGAGATCTCAAAACCTCCAAAAGGAGATGGAGGAAAACGAGATAAGCCTCCAAAAGAGAATGGAGGGGGTGGTGAAAAACCACCACCTTCACCTCCATCATCCTCATCCTCATCTTCTACTTCTTCTACCCTTTCACAAACACCTCCAAATTCTCCAAAAGGACATGGTAAAACTCCTTTGTTAAAGCTTTATATTAAGTTTGAATTGCCTATGTACAATGAGGAGGTAGATGTTGAGAAATTAGATAACTGGATTTGTCATATTGAAGTGTATTGCAGGATACAAAGAATCAAATACAATGAGACCAAAATTCAGCTTGCTTCTCTTAGATTGGAAGGTGCAACACTTATTTGGTGGGAATCCAAAACTCAAGAGGACATGAAGAAACATGGTAAGGTTTTATCCTCTTGGTATGATTTTGTTGTTGCAATAAGAAGGTGGTTTTATCCATTAGCATACATGCAGAAAGCTATTATGGATTGGAAAAACTTTAGACGAGCTAAGGGGAAAAAATTTCAAAGTTATACACAAGAATTTAGGAAAAGAGCTTTCATTTTGGGTATAGATTTGTCGTCTCAAGATACTTTGCTCAAATACATTAGAGGATTGCATAGTTATATGAGACATACCATTCTCATGTTTAACCCTACAAAACTATATGAATTTTTTGTACATGAAACTCATTTAGAGGCAAGAGGGAAAAATGTTTCTGAAGAAACTAGTGAGAAATCATTCAAGTGTAGAGAAAAAGGAAAAGGGAAATTTAAAGGCAATGATAAGAAAAACGTTGCAGTTGAGAAAGAAGGAGAAAAGATCACATGTAAACACTATTATAAATAAGGTCATGATGAGACCATTGTTGGAAACTTCATCCTGAAATGACACCCATAAAGTTTAATAACAAGGAGAAAGAAAAGATTGTTGCAACTACACAACAAGATTTAGGTTCTAATTCCGGGGATGAAACAAAGATCACGGCCATGGGTTTGAAAGGTAAGGAAATTGTAAGTACTATTTCTTTAAATTGTCTCATTGATACTCAATATGAAAAAAATAGAGGTTTTCCACATTAGATTCATTTCAAAACATACCAAGATAGATACATTGTTTAATAATGGTTCACAAGAAAATATTATCTCAGAAGACGTTGTTGATATGTTGAATTTAGAAACCATTCCTCATCCTAAGCCTTATCCTTTAGGTTGGGTATGTGAAAATGTAAAATTGTAGGTGGCAAGGAAATGCATACTTAGATTTGCAATCACTGCAAACTTTCTTGATGAGGTTGAACTTGATGTAGTTCTGCTTGATATATGTGGTATTGTTTTGGGAAGTCCATATATTTATGATAGGAGAGCTATCTTTTATCACCATAATAACACATATCATTTTTTCAAGAATGGGATTGAGTACATTGTTAGAGCGCATAACAAGAAATTGAGTTTATCTCTTGTGAATGTTGGAAAAATGAAGATGATTGTTAATGCTTGTCATAATTTTTAATTGTTAATGTTCAAGCACGAAGATGTTGAGGAACCTAAAGCCTTTCAAGAATATGAATTAAGTTTGAAATATGATCTCATTTAGGTTTATAATTCATGTGATAAGATGTTTTAAGAGTCCAACAAGTTGCCTCCTAAAAGAGTTAAACAAAATGAAGTGCAATTGCAGTAGGATGCTTCATTGTTAAACATTGGTGTGAACAATATGCTAGTGTTAAAGCATGCAGAGGTCAAAAAGTAAATGAAAAGGCTATTTGAAAAATATGGCATTAGTCCCAAAACATCTTCTTATGGGTTTCATAATGTTTTGTCTTTGAAGAAGGATGGTGCATGGCGATGGCGATCATATTTGGTAAAGAGCCGAGCCAAGTGCAAGGCTAGACATGCTAAGCATCATTATAGAAAAAATGTTCAAGGTGAAGTGAATTTTAAATTGAATAAGTTTCCTTTGATTGAAGACTGAGGAGGGAATGTTAAGATTCCTTCAAAGGCAGTTTTCTTTTCTGAAAATCTTGGGAAATTGCAGCAAGATGTCATCTTTGAAAGAAAGACAAAGACTTCAAGAATGAAGTACCTTCATGAGAAGCTCAAAGCAACCAAAACCAAATGGGTTGAGGTTGGAAGGGTGAGGGAAAAATACCCTCATCTAATTGTTGACTTGAAATGAGCTTTTGGAGGTCCAAAAGCTTCCAATGGGGAGGAATGATCCGATCAATTTAGTGCTCAAAATTCAAGGTGTGTCACAAAGCTCGAAACCTAAATGAATGGATACATCTTAGTTATTTGAATCTAATGCAAGTTGTTTCACTCAAAACTGATATTGTATGCTCCCAATATCACGTTCTGATCAAATTGGAAAAAAACGAAAAAAAAATTGGAATTTGGGTTGCAGGTACACCTAGTTAGTCATCCGTACACTAACTGGGAATTTGATTGGGCTTGACTGTGTATTTATTGGGCCAGTAATTGGATGACAAGTTTCATCGTCTTATTGGCTCGTGTATGGTGGTTTTTATTGGTTCATTGGTTGTTGTGTTGGACCAATGAGGGAGAGCCACATGAGCCAATCAATGGTTTCCACGTGGCCTCTACTCATTTGTGTAAAATTTTGGTATGAGGCCGAACTGCCTCCACAGGATTCGAAACCACAACCAAGAGTGTCAGTAAACCCAAGAATTTAGAAAAAGGTCTCTGATACCAAATGGATCTGATTTAGAATATTAGTTTGCAATTTTAAGGTCTTCCTCAGATTATAAACAAAATGCTTTCATTGTGCTTAAGGATTCATCAATTTTTGCAAGTGAATTGAATATTGTTTATGTTAATTTTATGAGCAATTTAACATAAACCAGAAACTGAACAGCAGCATAAACATGTACAGAACAACACCAAAAACACATTACAATAAGCAGAAGATAAAGGAGTTCACCCCTCCTAGGCTTCGTCTCCTTAGTCCAACTTCCAATGGCTCGGGCCTCTCTTTTATGCTCAAAAGTGTAAAACTTTGTGTTTACAATGCTCAAATTCTTTCAAAACCTATTCCAATGAGTCTATAATACTCAAAAATGGCTATATAGCCTCTTTTTGCAACCAATTTGGGGGAAAACTGAAGAAGTTATGAATTCTCCTAGTTCTCCCACTATTCGTTCCACAAATTGCTCCAAACCTCACAAGATCCTATAAACTAGTTCCGAAAATCCACTAACTAGGTGAAACTTTCACCACACGACGAGTCATAATCCGTCGGCACCGACTGTCTTATCGTAAATTGCAATCGATAGGGACCAACAGGCTTAACATTTGTGAACATGGTGGCGATTGTGTGACTGAGATATCGGTGGACCCAGTGGAACATTAAACTGCATCTTGTAACTTATCGCATCTGGGATATCGTAATCGGTGGAGTTCTGATGGTCTTAAGTTCTGTGGGACTCTGCTCTGCTGCAATTGTGATATCACATTGCAACCCAGGTATGCTGGGGGTTGATTAATATAATTGTCTTCCCTTCATCGATCTGTGATTGCAATCCATCGCATCGCACCTCTGGCCGATTTCTGAATGCCTTCCCACCTACCTTTTGTGAAGTACAATTGCGATTTATCGCATCACAATGCTTCCCTACTCGGGGCTGATTCTTTAACACGATCCACCTGCGACCTACGATTTGCAATATGTAGGGGCCAATGGTGGCCTGCCACTTGGTGCCTCCTCATTCGTTGAAGGGCCTTGCCACATCATCCAATCCTCCATGTGTCCAAATCAAACCTGAACTTTGACTTGCGCTAACTTTTGCATTTGAGCTCGGATTTGAGTGTCATTCACATCGTTGGAATCAGAATGACGATCCCTTTGATCTGAAGCTAAGTTTAACAAAATTTTGACACTTTTATTTTTTAGCATAATTGTGAGCACCTAATCACTCCTCCCAACTAGAAGTCTTTTGGACCCCAAAAGATCACTTTCAATTTTCTAGCAGGTGAGGATACAATTCCCTCACCTTCCCAATCTTGATCCATTGATCATTGACTTGGAACTCATGATTTGCATGATCCTTGTCGTACCTTGTTGTGTACTTGCCTTTGTCCTTTTCAAGTTGTTCTTGCACTGTTTGATGTACGATTTGGAGTCATTCAATGAACTCTTTGGCCTTGTACATGTTACTATCAATAGCAACAACCTTCTTACCAAGATGATACAATACATTATGATGCAAATGGTAAATAAATTCCTCCACTTGATTCCTTTGACTCAAGCTTGAATTTACATCTTGAAAGTATGTATTTTTCTGAACATAACTTTCATGTAAAACAAAATGATGCTTGAGGAAAGTAGTTATACAAAATATAGGCCCAGAAGTACATCAAAAAACTTGCCAATTATACCTTTCTTATACCTTTTGACTGAGTGGAATAGTATAAGAAAACCCATCCAATGGAAGTTCCTTTGTCGTTGCAACTTAAACACTTTATCATCGAAAATTTATGAATGAAAATAAATGCGCTTACCACATTGCAAAAAGACTACTCCCATGGCATACTCACATACAACAACCTAAAACTTAAATGACTGTCTCACATTTGGAAAAGAAAGTATTGGAGTTGTATTGATCTTTTGTTTTAAAGTATCAAATGCCTCTCGTTGTTTGCCTCCCCACTGGAATACCTTTTGCACAACTGCCAACAAATGCAAATGAACTTCAATAGAAGAAAAAATTAACAAAATTTCTCCTCCAACATTGGGTTGCTCCCAAAAAATTATGAGCAGAGAAAAGGCATATGTGGCTTCACGGGGATGTATGATTCCTTCACCTGTGTCTGTTGGAATGGAGCCAATACCACCACAGACTATTACGGCTTCAATATTGGAGAGGTCTAGCTTTAGCTCACCTTCTCCATGTCCCACCCAGATTGCTAAAAAGCCTTTAGGAACCTGAACATGCTTGGAAGAACCAATTTCACGGCTCAAGTACATAAATGAAGTTTTATCCAACATATACTTTGACATCTTCAGAAACAAATGTCCTTGACATACGACATCAAGTATTTTTTTCTCACAAATGACATGTTCATAATGATATTTTCTGAAAATGAAAATGTCATCCAAATAGACTATCCTATCTAGAAATGGCTTCAACGCATCTTTCTTCATATGCATAAAAGTAGTAGGAGCATGGAAAAGACCGGAAAACATAACAATCCATTCAAACAAACCTTGCTTAGTTTTAAATGTCGTCTTCCATATCTCTCCTTCAACAACTCTACTTTGATGAAAACCACTTCTTGAATCCCATTCAAGGAAATTCTGACCATTCTTCTCGGGCGCAAAAATAAGAGGTGCACCACACAGTAAGGGAGTAGGCCGAATGATCCTTTTATTCAACAATCCCTGGATTTTCATCTTAATTTCTGCATTTTCCATCACTAACATCCTGTACATGGCAATGTTAGGAAGAAGACACTTTTTCTACAACTATAACTAAGCTTAGATTCCCCTCTTTGGAAGTAATCCCTTTCATTCCTGAAACATTTCATCAGATTGGTTAACAGTGTCAACCAAATCAGTTTTCAAATTCCAATTATAACCATCAAACGCTTCATAATCAATATCATTCTCAGGTTTGATCATGAGAAGCATAAAATTATTGCTTTAATTCACCAGTCTTTTTGTCTGCCCTGCATTAACAAGCGAAAGATTTTTTTTCTTGTTGTGAGCTCTCAAAATATATTTTACTCCATTTTTTAACCTATGTATTTCAGCAAAGTATCTTGTGACTGCAAGTCTACTCCTAGCATAAGAGCTCTTCTCCTAAACATCTGAGTATACTCTTGCACATTTTGACCTTTTAACTGTCTGAAATTTTTCCAATTCATGATAGATTTTTGCGTATGATATAAATGGTAGAGTTGTATTTTTATAGAAACAATGAAATCAGATCAACTAATAGAGATCTTACTGTGTTTTTTAATCTCCTCTTGGGTCTTTGATTCCCACCATACAAGTGTAGCACCCTCCATTATCAAGGAATCTAATTGAATATTTATGTCATGCTCTTGAAGGTTTTGAATCCTGCAATAGACCTCCAACTAGCAAATTTGATTATCAAACTTCTCTACATTCACTTCACCATTAAACATATGCAACTCGAATTTAACATCAAGTTTTAAAAAAGGTAATTTACCAATTCCTTTTGAAGAATGATGATGAGTATGAGTAAGGGTTGTATTAGTGGAAGAATGTGAAAATTCTTGTGAAGAATAAGATGAAGAAGATGGTGGAGAGGGTGGAGGTTTTTCTCCATTCCCATTACCTCCTTTTCCATTACCTCCTCCTGAAGGACCTTCTCCATTGGGAGGTTTGGAACTTTCTCCTTGCAATTTGATATTCCTCTCTTCATAGAGGACCTTAACCATCTTTGTCATATCAAAGAAAGTCATTCTGAAAGTCTTCTCATCTTTTGTCATGTTTGTAGGTTCTCCTTCATGAGACATGGTCTCTGAAGACTCAACTGCAATTTCTGCAACTTGAGGATGTACTGGTGTAGAAGAATTTGGCAACCTTTCTCTTCTTCCACTTGAGCCAAATACAGGGCTTTCAACCATCTTTCCTTCTCCTCTTTTTAGTTTTAACCTTGTTAGCATGACACAAAACTAGCAAACAATACTCCTTTGCACAAGCAAATCTAGTAAGAAAAAACCAGTGCTTTGATACCAACTTGATCTGAAATGGAGTAGATTATTAATGTCGTGCTAATTCCCCATTTAGAATAAAACCCAAGATGCTTATCATTTGCTTATCAAGTGCTTAAGGATTCACCATTTTTCCTTAATTAATTGATTCCCATGAGAGTTTCTTATGTAAATGTTATAATCAATTTAAAATAAAACATATGCTGAACAACAAAAAAATAACTGCAAAGAACATCAAAATACAACACACAACATAGATATTTGTTGAGGATTTCACCCCTCTTGGGCTACGTCTCCTTGGTCTAGCTTCCAATGCTTGGGCCTCTGTATTATGCTCCAAATTACAACAAAAGTGTGTTTACAATGCTCAAATGCCTTTGAAACCTATCTCAATGAGTTCAGAATAGCCAAAACTGATAGAATTGACTATTTTTTCACCTAATTTGGATAAGAATTAAAGAATTTATGACTTCTGCTAGTTTCCCCACTGTTTATTCCACAAGTTGCTCTAAAACCAGCAACTGAGTGAGAATTTTGTTGTGCAGAGGGCCATAGTGTGTCGGCATTGACTGTCTTTATCACATATTGCAATTGGCATAAAAATTCGGTGGTCTTATGGTCTTGTGAACAAAAAGGGAGACTGTGTGATTGCGATATCGGGGGACCCGCCGGGATTATCAACCAGAATGCATAAGTTATTGCATCCGAGATCCCATCACACATCGCAATTAGTGGTGAATCGGTGGTAACAAAATGTGGGACTCTACCTTGTGAGGGTTGTGATTGTGATTTGCAATTGTGATATCGCATCACAACCTAGTACCTTTCGGGGTTGATTCTGTAGTGTTGTTCCCTTCATTGATCTGCGATTGTGATCCATTGCAATCGCAACTCCAATCGATACATCACATCCTTTCCTTCTCGAGGGTCGATTTCTAATGCCAACCTACCTGCGATTGCATTTTGTGAAATCTGGGGGCCAATGGTGGCTTTCCACTTGGCGCCTCCTCATTCGCTAAAGGAATTTGCCACATCATCCAATCCTGCCACATGTCTAAGTCAAACTAAACTTTGACTTGCTCGAACTTCTGCATATGAGCTCGGATTTGAGTGTCGTTTACACCGTTAGATTTAGAATGACGAGATCTTTAATATAAAGCTAATTTTATTAAGATTCTGACGCTTTGATTTTTGAGCATAATCTTGAGCACTTGATCACTCCTCCCCATTGGAAGCTTTTGGACGCCAAAAGATTATATTCAGTTATTGAACAGATGAGGGTATTGTTCCCTCACCTTCCCTTCTTTAATCCATTTGGCCTTTGATGGATTTGTACCTTCGAGACCCACTCAAAGATAATCAACATTTCCCCTCTTTGATGACCTTGTTCTTCTGTCAAGTATGGTGTCTTGTTGAAGCTCATCAAGAAATTCTAGAGAAAAATATTCAATTGATGGAATATTTACACTTTCTCCTTGATCTTCAATCAAAGGAGGCTCATACAATCTCAAATTTTCAACATTAACAATGGAATAAATTTGCATATAGAAAGGCAAATCAAGCTTGAAAGCATTATTACCAATTTTTTCCAGAATTTTAAATGGACCATAACAAATTGGTTTTGGCTTTTTACCTTCACCTTGAAGCCTTTCCTTTCTAATGTAAACCCAAACTTCATCACCTACTTGAAGCTGATGATCCACACGATGCTTATCATGCCTTGCCATATACTTGCCTTGACTCTTTTCTAGTTGTTCTTGAACTGTTTGGTGAATCAACTGAATTTGCTCAATGAATTTGTTTTCTCTATCTATGTTGCTATCTCCATCTATAGCTACATCTTTCTCAAAGATGAAATCCAAAGGATATTTAGGAAAATAACCAACTCATGCCTCAAAAGGCGAAGTTAGAGTAGAAGAGTGTTTTGCTCAGTTGTAAGCATGTTGAATATAATGCAACTATTCATCCCACAACTTAGGATGTCTATTGTAATAACCTTTTAGCAAATGAATAATTGTCTGTTAGGTCCCTATACTACTAGTGTAACCCCTTATTGTTATTAGTACAACCCCCTTATTATATTGTTGTGCTCATGTAGTCCCCATATTGTTATTATTGTGCCTCATAGAAGCCCACTATTGTTATTATTATGCCCTTACATTATTATTGTTATGTCACTCTAATTATATTATGACCCCTTAAACTCCTACATATCGAAAGGGGGTCTAGTCATTTGTATCATCCAAGAATTGTTGATTTGTGTAATGTAAAGGAGGTTGCCCCCTTGAAGAGACTTATTTTGAAGGCGTTTATCTATCTTTTCTATCTTTTTGTGAGCTAGTTTCATAACATTTGGTATTAGAGCTTTGGATTCTAGGGTTTCGCTGCTCCAAACAGGTCATTCTGGAATTTTCACTATAACTGTTTTTTTGAGATGTTTCAGAAGCTAAAAAAAAAACCCATTTGAGAAGAAATCTCGCAAAACCTACGGTCCGAATTTCAAATCTTGCCTCACTATATTTTCGGAGATAAGATATGAGGAAGTTAGGGTTTTCACAAGCTCCAAAATTCCATCTCAAACATGTCATCGTGGAATTTTCGCTATAATTGTTTTTCTACAAAGTTTCAGACTCTGGAATTAAAACCCATTAGATCCAAAAACTTGGTGAAGCTCAGGCCCAAAATTCACATCTTTTTTCTTATATTTTTAGAGATACAATCCAAGATATTTAAGGTTTCTACAGGCTCCTGAATTACATCCCAAACAGGTGACCTAGGGAAAATCGTCATAATTGTCTCTCTGAGCATCAGATTGAAATTGCGTAAGAAGTTATAGAAGGAGGACGAACTATAGTTTTTTTTGTATATTTTTCAGATTCGAAGGTTGAAACAGTGACATGTGGCACTTCATACAATTTCACTCTTCTAAGAAGGTATATAATCAAGTCATCTTGGGAGATTGTGCATAACTCTTTCTTGGAGAATCTAATTTCGATCCGATTGGTGGCATTAGAAAGAGGACACAGAGGGATACCACAGGTTGAAACTTTAGAATTAGGAGATCCAAAATTACAGAGTTATAGTCATTTCAAGATCGATATCCTAAAATTAAGAAAAGACGATATGAGGAAGTTTGATGGCAAGGATTCGGTAAATTGGATACTACATATAGAGCAATATTTTGATCTACATGAGGTGAAATCGTTACAAAAGGTACATATTGCATGTTTATATTTAGAATTGAATTAATTTTTATGGTATGAAGGGATTTGTTCTTGTAAACCACTTGTCACGTGTTCAATTTTCATGAAGGAAATGAGAGTACATTATGAGGATACAAAGAGAAATACCTTCTTTAGCCAATTGATAAATATCAAACAAAAGGGTTTAGTGGCAGAGCACATTGATGAATTTAAAAAATTGAATATAAGGGTAAAGAATATTATAGAGAAGCAAAGGATTGATGTATTCATAGGGACTTTAAAGGATAACATTCAACATGAGGTTCATCTTTGGGAACCTAATTTGTTGGAGAAGGAATTCAGGTTGGCAAGAAAAATTGAAAGAGGAATTATGGAAACAAGGAATCCCACCACTCACAACTATAATTATGGAAGTGTTTTTTCTCCTATCCTTCCATAACCTATGATCCAGGTGGCTCTAGGGACACACACAGGACAAAGAGGGCTTATGGAAGCTCAAAAATCAAAGTGATCGAAATGCTTTCGAACCAGGCCTAGAGCGTAGATCTCATCGTCCTGATCATGGTGGTGTGAACGATTCGTCAATCTGAGCTCGTATGAGGGAGAACGAGCCAGTCAAAGTTTGGTTGACTTTTGCTCACTGGGCAGGCTTAAGGAGGCAACAATTTGGACAAAATCTGGCCAACGAATTCCAGCCAACCTAGGCTAGATTCCAGGCGAATTTATGGCCTGTTTAATTTGTTCCCCTAGGTCATTTTTCGAATTTTCAAAAATTCCTAATTGCTTAAAAAAGAAAATGTGGTGGCAGGCCACCACCCTTGCCACCCCAAAATGACATTACAAAAAATATAATTATTAAAAGGTCAACAGGCCATGGACCCCATCGATTCAACCCACCATAACCATATTGCAACATTAAATATATATTAAGGGGGTGGGCAGGCCACCTCCGATGGACCCGGCCCACACCCCATTAACTCTACCATATGCCATATAAATTGGAGGTCGGCGGGTACCGAGCCCATGCCAGCCACGTGGGCTGGCCTGCCACCATGTGGCGGCCCCATGTACCATGTACCAACCACCCCTGTAATGGTCAACTCAACAACGTAACAAACACGCCCATTTAAATGTATGCCACCGTTTAATACAATGGAATAAAGGAGGTGTTAAATTGGCAACTAGGGCATGCATGGGTGATCCGACATACGTTGTGGAGAGAGAACGAATGGAGGTTCCATTAAAATAATATGATGCATGTGGAGAGAGAACGAATGGAGGTTCCATTCATGGGCATACGGAAATCATATGTGGGAAAATATATGTGGCTTATATATATAATGGAAATGGCCATTAAAATATAAAGAAATACGTATATGTAAATAAAAGATAATTATAAATGGAGCCGACATGAGCGTATTATTTGGAGATTCGGCTGCATGGATGGACGCGTCGTTTAAAGGAATAATCCGCATATAAAAATGTTGAGGTTTCATTCGGAATGGGCATCAAAACGAACGGAGTCTCTCGCATTCCAGGAAGTGAGCCGCATAGCTCATGCGTATGAAGGGTTGACTACGCGTTCTTGGAGCTCAGTCAATTAAAGACGGGTCGAGAGATAATAGAACAGTCTCGGTATATTGCAGCGCGGGTTCGCATGGGAAATTGTTACGCTCAGGTATCCACATTGAGTCCGCAGTCAAAACGTAAGGTGTGATCAGGGTGAACGAAACTCAGGTATCCTCAGTCAAAGCGTAACTCGGGTATCCGCATTGATGAAGCAACAAGGTTCTCGGAAATGTGTTGAGGACGCAGACATATACATATCTCGGCATACCTGAATTTGATGACGCAGTGATCTCAATCCTGGATGACTGTGTATCTAATGCAGCCTCGACGTGTTATATACGCAATTATGTATACTCAGAGATTGACATCTGAACGCTGTCATGGCATTTACATACACGCTGTTATGTAGCCGCAGAGAGACTGATATAATATGTATGTATACACAGTCAGAGCACTAACATATACGCTGCACAATATTAATGAATGGAAGCCGCAATAGTTACATGAAGCCCGCAGTTTGAATTATATATGGAATGCAGATAATGCATGAAGCCTGCTGTTTATATATGGAACACAGGTCATACATGAAGAACACAGTCATGTATGGAACCTGCAAGCCAACAGTGGTTAGGGTTTGAAGCAGAAGGATTACATTCTCTTCATAACTATTACAGCATAGAAGATCACTGTATATATCTGGACATTCGTCATCTGTAGGGATATGACTTATACTTGGTGATCAATAAGTATATAAAGAATATGATCTTGATGGCTCTAATATGAATGTGCAACATGATGATCTCAACGAAAGGAATGATGGAGTAAAGATGCAGCATGATGGGCATGTCAGATAGGAGCAGATGGGTGCTACTAGAGGACTAGATGCAGCACGATGACAGGTATCAGTTGAAGCAGAATGTCTTCAACTGATCTCATCATGATACGAAATGATCTATGCTAGATCTAGATAAGTCAAAGTATTGACTGCTGTTGTAAATGCTCTCTCTCTCTCTTTCTCTGCTGAACTTTGAAGATAAAAGAAGATTTGATCAAAGGATTTCCCCACACATTGTGGGGTTTGTCCCTGGCTCGCGCCATATCTTGTGTCCTCTTGTCTTGGCTTGTCTTCTGCGTTTTGTATTTATGTTCTATCTGCAGTTTATCGTAATGCTGATGTGATTGCTAACAGTAAAAATTTAAATAAATTGCTCAAGCATAGAACATACCTAAAATTAACATGGTATCAGAGCTGAGGTGAAGACAATGCCCAAGCAAGAGTGAAAGAGCAATCACCGAAGACAGTTGGGACAAGACAGAAGGATCAATGGGTTCCTCATAATTCACCTAGGGTGAAATTAAAGCAGAGAATGTTATCAGAATGGCGCAACGGAAGATTCTGATGGTCCATCTTAAGATCACTCCATTGGGAAGTTCAGATCTAAGGGTAGAAGGAAAGGCAGATGCCTTGTTCAAATAAGTTCGGCCGTTATGCGAACGAGTGTCCGAATGGCAGAGACATCTCTTGATGAAGATAACAATCATTCTTGGGAAATCTTCAATGATTAAAGGAATGACTGGTAATGCAGGTCATCAAGGAAATGGTCGACTCTTCCACGAAAGCAAGAAACCCCAGAATCTCTTTTATGTACCTGATCGCAAATGTCCAACTCAGGAAATGGAAGTCAAAGATTACAGGGTGGCACTTATTGATGGACAGGTACGTGTTTGAAAATATATCTTGCAAAGATGTTTTGAGTTCTGGGTTGTATCAAGTTGCAGGAAGTCCACTGGGGACCATGTCCGTTGACTTAGCACCGGAGGTCTGTGAGTCAGATGGTGACTCGGATGCTTGACAAAAAGAAGCAGGCAGGTACATGTCTGAAATGTACCGAAAGAAAATATCATAAGGGGACCATTCCCCTCATGGAGCAGGTCCATAGGCTTGGAACAACCCGAGGAGTTTGAGACTCATGATCAGGAATCTCATGTATACAGGTGGAAGAAAGCCCTCTATGGCTTGAAGCAAAACACCTCGGGCATAGTATGAGAGGATTGATAGCTGTCTAATGCAGCTGAGACTCTCTAGGAGTGAAACTAATCCAAACCATTACTCGAAGGTTGTGGATGATAAACCTCTCGTACCAGCACCTATGTATGACAGGTGCAAACCCTCTGATTTATAGGATATAGAGGGAGTTGGATTCTGAATGTGGAAAGATAAGCTGCAAGCCTGTGACTACCTCAAGGATCTTAACTTTCAGAAGTTATATGGTAGTGATGTCGGACCTGATTTGGGAAATGCCTCTGAGTTTCATAAACTCATTCGCGTTGATGTTCTTGGAGAACCTCCGTCCGGACATATGCGTTGCAGTTAACATGGTGAGCTCATATTTGGTTGAGCTTCTCTGGGTTGGTGCCAAGAATCTTTTGAGATATCTTCGGGGCACGATAAACCATGGGCTGAGATACACTGTCGGGAGTGTGATACTCCGTGGATATACTGATGCCGATTGGGTTGGCAGTGTGATGGATCGTAAGAGCACATCTGGATGCTGTTTCAATCTTGGTTCTGCTTCGATCTCATGGATGAGCAGGAAGCAGAAGTCGGTGGCTTAGAGCACCGCGGAGGCAGAATACATTGTTGTTAGTATGGCCTTTTGTGAGGCAATCTGGTTGCTGAAGCTCTTCAGTGAGCTGCTCTATGACAACCAGAGATGGGATTCGATTATTGAGGAATCCCGTATTGGAAAATTCTCCAGCAGATAGACATCATCTGGGATATGGTAAGTTGATGAGCAAGGAGGCTCCATTGCACTAAGATGATGTACAGGACAAAGCCCTGGGGAAAGGTCAAATCTGTGACTTTCCCGAACGACTTGGAGTCGTTGAGAAACCCTTGTATTAAGGGTCTTGCATCTTGCATACATTGAGCTCTGGGAGCTCTGAGGGCTTGCGGTTCTTACTGTAACAACATACGACCACAGGGTGACTCACCCTCCCTTGGTGGTGCGCACTGGAACAAGATGATTCGCTCTCTTGTGGGA
>APFE031342273.1:0-18999 GCA_000404065.3 Pinus taeda | reverse complement strand
TAGGATCTAAAACACTTGATTTCTTGTATGGTAAATGCATGTTTAGAGAAGGATTGCTCTTAATTGTCTTGTTTGTCACTAGAAAGTCTTAGGCTTCTAGGGAGGTTGGTTTTGTCCGCAAGATTAACTCTTTCTGCATGACAGACTCATAACTAGAAATCAACCAGGGCTTCCCAAGGCTAAACCAGCTCACCCTCATCAATAGAACCAGGATTTACTGCAATCCACACTAGATCACTAGGCCCTAAACAAGCATGGATGCCACTGAATTTCTCCACCTACACCGTGAGGAATTTGCATGTCTCTTAGTCTCTAAGCTTTACCGCAATCCACACTGGATCACTAGGCCCTAATCAAGACTCTACACTCTAGGATTTACTGTATATCCTTCCATTTGTTGGTCAAGGATTCCTAGGCATGATCGAGGGCACCCACCTCTAGGCTTTACCGTATATCTCGCCATTCACCGATCGAGGATTCCTAGGCCCACCGAGGTAACACAAAATTCAGATTTACCGCAACCCATAGTCTAAGTTCAGGGGTTACTAGGCCAAGGATTTACCACAATCCACAATCCAATTCAGGGATCACTAGGCCATGCGTTCTTCCTTTTAGAGACCGCCTCACTCAGTTTCGAATCCATCCAGCAATCCCGCTCAACCAAAAACATGAGAACCCCATCACACCATGGCTATCTGGAAATAGAAAGGCAAGGTTGAGGAACATTATCACACTTGGCAAAACCCACACCAATGGCAGTAAGAGAACCAAGAACACACATGCATAACCATTCATTCCAAATCTAGCAAGGAAATCACACATGCAAATCGATACCTGCAATTAATCCCGTTGTAGCTGCTTGATCCCTACTCTTCATTTCTTGATCCTTGCTTCCTCTTGTCTTCTTTACTTTTCTTGATCCAGCATTGAAGTGCTCCAAGAAAACTCTAAGTGTCCAAGAGCATGAGAGAGAGATAATAGAAAGAGAGCTCCAAAACAAAACTGACAAAAAGCTACAAACTGATTCTCAGAATCATTTTCATTAATGAGACCTCTATTTTCTTCAATTTTCCATTATTTTCTTTCATTTTTCTCTTCACATGCAACTTGTGACCTCTCATCTTCCTTTTCTCTTATTTTCCATTATTTTCATAAATAAAATGCCAATTAATGTCTCATGTCTTTCCAAAGTCTTTGTCATTGTCTTTTCCAATTTCCTTAGCCATAACAAACCAAATGAACACCCACACTAAGATGTCTTGCCCAACATTAAGCTTGGAATAAGTGTCCCATAACCGTGGTTATTATTTTGCTTTTATGAACTTTATTACATGGAATTGTCACCAAAACTATTACATATACATTCAAACAACCATTTTGCTTCCAAAAATATAACTATCCAGCGATTAACCCCCGCTAAAGTAACAAGTTCAAACATCGAATTTGTGAAATAAAACTTTTTTTTTTTTTATGTGGAAAGAATCGAAGTTTAGCATCCAATTTAGGGGCTATAATTTTAGTAGCAAATGGCGGTCGATACTGAAAACCTATATTTACATAAATGCATGGAATCTATTGATTTACAACACAGGAAATTGAAATAATATTGCAAAATATTTTCGGTTCAAAGACTAGAGAATTGAAATTTACAACACTATTTGGAATCTTTTCAGTTTAAAGTGGAACAAACTGGATTTTTTATCATTTTCTGACAACACATGCCCTAACCTGCAAAATTAAGAGCAATGATGGAAATAATTTGAGAAAACAAAGAAGCTATTTTCTTTCAAAATTTAGCTAAAATTTGATCACTCATTGCCCTCTCTTATTAAGTAATGACCATTTTACTTTCAATCAACAGAAGAGTTTTTTCTCAACTTTTAATGTGCTCACCTGTTAGTACTAACGTTGGCAAAGTCTTCTGAATCTTGACGCTTCTGCTACTTCAGGCCTGCTCTCAGTTTGAAAATTTCATACAAATATACGTATAGCATGTGGCTTATGTACATCGATAGTGGAGGAATTATACAAATAGTAGATTTTTTTAGGGTACTTTAACTAACAATAATAATGATGACAATAATAATGATGACGTGGAAAAATCATTATTATAAGGAAGTGGCTTTAATAACTATTCCAATGTTTTAGGTATAATTATTTGGCAAGAGCTAATGGATATATTATAGGGCATTAAATGCCTGGCTACATGCACATGCGTGGTGATAGATAAATAAAAACTCAAGAGTGGCTCCAACTTCCCTTGGGCAAACTCAGTTTGGTCAATTTTTTGTCTAGCTCTTTGAAGTTTTCCTCTTAGTTGTATTGACCCGACTAGTAAAGCAATGGTGTGAAAACTGATCCATTTTGTCTTTACAATTTTCCCTGCCCAACATGACAACATAATAAACCAACAAATTCCTCAATACTTAGAGAATTAAATAGGGAATTGTAAAAATTTTGTAGTCATTTAGTTATTTACCTACGTAATTTTCCATTAGTGATCTTAAATTAGGCATAACCAAATGTTGCAACGACAAATTACCATCAACAAGTAAGCAACCACTAAAGTAGAAGGTTGCTCTTCATAATCTGACAATTTTCATGCTCTTCTTGTAATAAGAACATTAGCATCATTCCTCAAGTAGTGTTAAATAGATTAGTGGAATCTCACAAGAGGACCGATTGTGCAACCTGGGGAATGAGTCGTTAGGCTCTAGGACTTCGATGAAGATTGATCTCGTGCCCCAACAGAAACTTGGGATTGGCAGCACCTTGTGGTGGAGAAAAGACAGATAGTTGGGCATGAGACACCTGAGGCAACATCTATCAACACTTTATGCTCATGTCATAAGTTGTATGCAGTGGGCTCGCCTCGTGTCGCTTACATTGGAAAGCTTGGAAAACCTTACGCACATGCATTCAATGGTGGGATTTGTTTGTGGTGCTTGGGATGTAGAGTTATGCATTATATAATATTATAAAACAATTTTATTAAATAAAAAATGCTATCTCTCTACAAATTTAAAAGACATGCTAGTGATGTTGTTGGAAATTTGGAAGTCATCTAAATTTGATGCCCTTTATTAGAAATGCCTTATTTTGTTACTTGAGTTTTGGAACAACTAGATGCCAATTGGTGTACACAAATAGAGGAGCTCAAGATCACTGCCGTCGTCAAAGACTATGCATTTGCCAATGCAATGGGATACTATAGCTGTCAGGTGTGGAACATCTAATGTTTTTTGAGAGACTTGATGTGTTTGGCTATCCCAAAATCAAGTGGAGTGCGGGAGTAGTGGAGCATAATACATCTAGGATGAAGTAGATCCGTTATTAAATATACACTATCTAAAGAAAATCCTTGGCATGGGTGAAAATGAAAGTTTTCATGATTCCTCACTAAATTTTTTTTGTTACACATTTATGACAATTGGTTGATTCTTTAGTTTCCACTTTTCAATAAGGTTAGCATTATTTGCTAAAGATATCTACTATTCATTGAATCCACTTTATCTCAAAGCAATATATGCTACACCAAGTTGCACCATCAAATATACTTGTAGTCATACATTTGAATGCACAGTTGCATTAGGAGCTGCAAAATCTATACGTTAAGGTTATCCTTGGAGAGTTTTTCACCGTACAAAGACAAGGTTTGGAATATGCCCAAGGGAGAGGAGACCCTTATCCTCATGTTTTCTTTATATGTGCATACATAATGATTGTACATTTAATGGTCATCCATACCCAGATAATTCCAATACTCACGATATATGTGCATGTAGTGGTCATTAGTGCACTAATACATCTGACAATGGTCACAACATGTGCATATATAGACTATACCCACACATGTAAGGACTCTATATATATCTTTCCAAATCTTCTATTCCTTCAATATATCTTTACACCTTTAAAAATAATATCCTTTAAATAAATATAAATAACATTAATAAAATAAATTAAATCCATATAATTATACATACTACCAAAAAAATTTAAAATTACATTGAAAAAACACTAATATAAAAAAATAAAAACCAAAAACCGAAAAGTGGCCAACCAAATCAACATTTTACTGCCATGTGGGAGTTGCTTCTGTAGTAAGAAATTTGCAAGGGGCATATTAATTTGTAGGCTTCATAACACGCGATGCACGCTATGACAACCTCAATTCACGTTTATATAATATAAACGTGTACACATATTAAGCAAGCAATTTTTTATGACATGTGAGTGCAAGTTGACGAGGTAGCTATTATAAATATTTTAAAAAATTATAATAAAGTATATTCATATATTAATTTTAAATATCGTAAATGTATATTCATTGATATTGAATTATGGATTTTTCAAAATAAAATATTATATTATATTACATATTAAATTGTTAATTATATATTTTTTATTTTTTAATTTAAATTAAATTATGAAATATATTTTATTGGTTTTATAATAAATAATTGAGTTTGGGTCTGGACTATGTCTTAACATTGTTTTTGTTTGGCTAAAAGCTCGTTTTTTCCGAAGGTAATGAAAACAGATTAACAACCAAGACTTAGAGGCATCTGGCAGTAATGAAACAGATTAACGACCAATACTTAGAGGCATCTAGCAAGAATGAAAGTCTGCCCCCTTATAGACTGCCAACATGTTATTCTAGGTGGCGTGGCTTTTCTTGAATGACGGTAATGAGTCACCCTGCATTCATAGGTTAACGACCAAGACCTAGAGGCATCTCGCAAGAGTGAAAGCCTGCCCCCTTACAGACTACCAACGTGTTATTCTAGGTGGCGTGACTTTTCTTGAATAACGGTGATGAATCACCCTGCATTCACAGGTCAATGACCAAGACGTAGAGGCATTTGGCAAGAGTGAAAGCATGCCCCCTTATATACCACCAACGAGTTATTCTAGGTGGCGTGGTTTTTCTTGATTAACGGTGATGAGTCATCTTACATTCTCCTACCTGTAGAAAAAATAATCATATTAAATAGTTGTTGAACATTCTAATATATAAAAAAGTAATATATTTATAAAAAAGGATAAAATATAACTATAAATTATTCAAATTTACAATACTCAATAAAATTGGAAGCCAAATTATTAAGTTACAAGAAGATCATGAAAGTGTGAATTATTTGATTTCAAAAGATTTATGATATTCTGTGGATGATTTTAGAATAGTTGTGGATATTGCAATTATGGGAATGGGGAATTGAAATCATAATAATGGTTTAGAGATCGTAATATTTTAAGGGAGGTTGTGGAGTAATAAATATATTAATTATATAAAGGGTGAGTAATAATTTTAATTAGGTTGTAAAATTATAATATATTAGCTATACATTCAATATAATAATAATGATAAGAGAGTGGTTAAATTGTGAATATGTTATTGTTTTATGTAATAGTTTTTTTGGCTTGATTATGAGGGATTTGAACTTTAAAATTAATGATTTACATAATATTTCATAACATTATGATGATCAATTGAATTGTCCCTATGAACTATTCTTTTATGCAATAGTTAAACATGATGAGTAAATTGCATTTTTATTATTATTAGCATAGATACAAATTTAACATGAGCTGAGAGGGATTCAGTTTTTTAACGTGCAATTTTTTTTATGAATCCGTATTATTTAAATGTTTTGTATAGTTATTTAATTTTTTTGTATTTTTAGATTAAAAAAAAAAAAAAAATTGGCCAATATGAGTAAATTTTCAAATTTGATGATGAAGGGACATCCTTACACATCATATCATACTGGGCTGTAGAATGAGCCATACTTCGCTGTAGAATGAGCCTCTCAGCTCAATAATTTTTTTATTTTGGCCAACATGAACAAATTTTCAAATTTGATAATGGACGAACAAGCCTCTTCGGCTCAATAATTTTTTTATTTTGGCCAACATGAACAAATTTTCAAATTTGATAATGGACGAACAACGTTACACATCATACTACACTATAAAATAAGCTTCTCCGCTCAATTATTATTATATTATTATCCAATTTTAAAGTGCATCATAAATCAATTACGTTTTTTTTATAAAAAACATAAAAAAAAATGTATAAAAAAATTACATTTTGAATGATCTTATACCCTATCAAATGTGTTAAATAATTTATTATCAATAAACAATATGTTTGTGAATTTATTATAAATAACATACAAAAATCAACAATTTTAATATTTTTTAAACAAAATGTTTTTAAAATCTAATAAATCAATCTTTAACCTACTTAATTAAAAACATTAAAAATAATACAAATTAATTTAAATATTTACATTATATAATTTTGCTTGGTTATTAAATTTAAATTTCAAAATCATAATTATTAAATTTAAGCTTCACAAGTGTAATTATTAAATTTGTATATTAAACAATACAAATTAATTTAAATATTTACATTATATAATTTTGCTCCGTCATTAAATTTAAATTTCAAAATCATAATTATTAAATTTAAGTTTCACTATTGTAATTATTAAATTTGTATATTCAAAACATATAACAAAAAAATTAAAAAATCAATCATGATTACTAAATTTGAAAAGTAAAAAACATCTCGAAAAATTAAAAATCTTAAAATATTGAGAATTATCTTATTCCTTTACTATGAAGTAAGTTAATCATTAACAAAATATCTCTTTTCCTAATATCAATTTAAACATTTATTAAAAAATTATAACATAACGGTTTAAGTAAAATTTATAAACTATAAAATCTTAAATTCAATATTCTCATTTAATTTTAAATTATTTAAAAATTAATTAAATTCCTAATTATATGATCATTATATAATCAAAGTATTTTTTCAACGTCTAAAATTATTATTGGGTTCGTTTTTTTAGATGTAAGGAAATTGGTTAACCGACTAACAAGTAGAAATATTTGACAAATAAGCTTAGCTGTTCTTAAAAACTTTTAATTTCTTTAAATAATAAATTAATAATTATTAATAACAACCATATTATAACGTTCCCCCACCTCAATTATCTAAATTTCTTACCCTTAAAAAAATTATCTTTTGTAATATCAATGTAAATCTCTATTAAAAATTATAATATAGATGCGTTAACTTAAATTTTATGAATTATAAAATAATAAATTTAATATTTTCACTATATTATTTAAAAACCCAATTAAATTCCAAATCGATACATTTATATACCTTAAAAGAAAGGAAAATAAGGTTTATAAGCGTATTTATTTTATAATCTAATATAAGATTCATTTATCTATTTTTTAATTCTCGGAATTCCCGAACACTCAGCGTCACGGGTATCCCTCGACTGCAGTCGACAGTTCAGGTGTACCCACGAGTCGTGGTTGACAAGACTACACGTACAATGAAAAACTGCTTACCTCATCGTGCACACAAACAAAGGACTCGGACACACCATGGAGAACCAAAACCTTCGACACCATGAACATAAATATTAACAAGAAAATCACAAGCTCGGAAAACAGAGTACTCTGCTCTGCCAACAATGAGCTTTTCTACTCTGATTATCATAACTGTAAGCAAAGGCCCTGCAAATCAATTTCCCACTCATAACCGACACAGTAACCTCTGCATCCTTCATAAACAGGATGCTGGTTTTTCTAACCTACAGGGATGGAGATCACATACTTATTTTTCAGGGAATGATAATCTGAGATTTGCTGGGGGATTTGAACCTAAGGCACCTCGATTTGTTGGGGTGCCTAAATCTGGAATGGGACGAGGTTCCGGGGGAATTCATGGCGGGAGATGCCGAAGGAGACGGAGGACATCTGGGAATGAAGTCGAGAATCTGGATCGAGAAGGCGAGGGTGATGTGAATGATGACATCAATACAAATTGTGGCAGTGATGATGCAGAAAGAGTATGTATATATGTTTTATATCTTTAATTGGGTTCAGAAAGGCCATCTTTGAAGTGATGGTGGGACTGCTTTGTCTAGTGGTTGTTTCTTACTTGTCTAATGATGGCAAGCCTTACTTGTCTAATGATGGCAAGCCTTAATACTACAGTGCATATCCTGAGTTTGTTTTACCCGGACTTTGTTTTACTATAATAGTTATTCTCTGATTGGGTGTGGGGTGACGATATAGTTTTTTTTTTCTGTCGGAATCTCGTAATAATAGTTTTTTTGGGTCGGAATCTCGTAATACAATCTATAGTAATAGATTATGATTTTTTATTGCGAGGAAATAGTTTTGTCAGAATATCGCAATACAATTTATATTAAGATTGTGATTTCTTATTGTTTAAAATGTATTTTTGAATGCATAAATAGATTCAGCACCCTAAAACAAACCTTGTGATACTGGATGTTTGCAGATTAAACAACTTAAATTTATGAGTTCTAAAAATATCTATAAAATTTTGGACAAAATTGACCAGAAAAAGTATTAGGAAAAAGGCCATTTTGTTCATTAGTTATTAGTTAGACTATGTGTTTTCTAATTGTGTGGACTACGCATTTTCTAATTGTGTGTTGTGTGAATAGTTCTATATCTGTGATAATTGTGATATGTATCTTGTACAATTGTGATACGAAGTACCCATAATGTGTAGACTAGTTGGTTTATGTGGGTTTAGTGTCTATCAGGTTCAAGCATCATGGGTTGGGTTGAGGATAATGGTAAGGATGGGAGCCATTTCTAGGGAATTAAACTATCCCAGATCTTTACACAATCTTGATGATAGCATTCGACCGCTGAGCAGATCAGTCTCAAGCTTTATACAATCCTGATGATAGCATCCCACTAGTAAGCCACTAATAAGCATATCATTCTCCAACTATACAAAATCCTGATCATAGCATCCCACTACTGACCAGATCATTCTTTCATTCAACATTGAGCTGACCCCGGCCTATACTGAACCTAGATGAAAAAAACAGTTGTGATACAAAAATTAAAATGTACCACTTTCTCCATTCTGGATGCTGGTTTTATGGTAAGTCTTGATGCTGATGTACGCTGCTAAAGTGATATTATCCTTCCTCGAAAACTAAAATTGCTAATGGTTTTAGGTCCAATTTTTTTTCCATTCTGGAAACTGGCTTTATGGTAAGCCTTGATGCTGATATATTCTGCTAATGTGATATTGTCCTTTCTCACTCCAAAACTAAAATTACCAATGGTTATAGTCAATAGATTAAAATTGTTAATGGTTTTGTTCATTATGAAAACTGGCTTCATGGTAAGTTCCTGATAGTATCTTTACTTCCTCCTTTCTCACCCTAAAACTAACATTACTGATAGTTTGGTGTTATGCCTTGTGACCTGCCAAATTTTCGACCCTTCATCTTCCACTCTTGTAACCATGGCGAGGGAGATTTGCACTAACTACTTGTATTTTTTTATCATCAGGTTTTTCCACTCACAATTTACTCGGCGCTAATATTTAATAGAATTACCCAAAAAATTGATTAATAGATCAAGACGGGCACAAACCCAACATAAGCTAGTGCTGTGAGGAATGCTTCGCATATTACTACTTTGGCTTATACTGCTATGAATGTGTCATTGTAGGGACCTCTGTTGCATACCCTTTCATTTCCACCCTTGAGTGAGTTTGAAATGGGCTTTAGGATTGAACACTTGCTGAAATAACCTATCCACCATCTCCTGATTTGGGCTTCAAGACTTTTGCTATATTGTTTTGCTGTGTAAGGTAATTATTCTTCATCTTAGTTTATTTGTGGCAATACTGCTACAGCTAATAGGCTAATCTAATGTCTTAGTTTATTTTTGGCAATACTGCTACAGCTAATAGGCTAATCTAATGCTCTCAGAGGCCTGGATGGAGAAATCCCCATTTAAGAATAGTTTTGAAGATGCTCGTCTATGGTTGGAAGATTGTTTCATGTTCATTCATGTCTACTGGATCAATGGGATTATGTTGTGGCATAACTGTTTCATATACAGCCATGTCTACTAGATCAGATTAGGTTGCGGCTGTTATGTCCAAAGCACGTTTCAAGGTGATTTTTGAGGTACCGGAAAATTGATGGGCTCTTTTTCCTATCAATTAAGGTATTCGCGTGTCTCAAAGGAATGATCTTCATTATCATATACTTATGGATGTTCTCTAAAGAATTATCAGTACAGTGATCTGCAATAATTCTTTGGAATTTCTTAAATGAATGAAGGCTTATGATTAGGTGTCAATATTCTCGTTTCTGTTTAGAAAATGTCAGAAGTCTTGCTTAAATATTAAGATGTGGTGCTTATTTCATGGACTGAAAAGGGTTAAAGGGACTGACAATGCAGTAAGGAAATAGCATCCCCTTTCTATAGAAATAGATGTGCATGCCCCTAAACTGACGACACTTTCTGCATCGTCAAACATTAATTACATGAAACTGTAATTTCGATGTGAAGGGATTGAGAATGGAATTGTGTTTTTCCTTGTCCTTAATCAGAATTCTAGCACTAGTCCTGATTGATATGCATCTCTCAAAACAGTTGGCTCTTAATCCTCTAAGAGTCTAATCCTTCACCTACCTATATAATCTGTACTTTTTTTTTTTGACATGGAAACAGCGAGGAGGAAGTGTCTCAGATGGGCTTGAGGATGAAGAACAGATAGAAAATTCAGAAATGAATTCCAAATCAGGTTCGAAATCTGAAGATACTAAATCCAATACACAAAACAAATTCATTTCAGGAAAAAATATCAAGGATAAGCTGGACTCTACTGTTAATGCAATGGGACAGGTGGATTCTGGAACACAACAGAAGACATGCACAAAATTTAATGAGGAGAAAACTCCTGTTGCTAAGAGATTAAATAAAGACAAGAGCAGTAAAGGATTGAAACCTCCAAAGGCAGCCCAGTCTTCGTTTAGAGAAGTTGCACCTGTTGCAGAAACCATATTGACAAATCCTGAAATATTTGATAGCTCTCCACCTAAGGAATCACAGGAACAAGGATGTGAGAGCCCCAAAGGATTGGAGAAAGGTTCTGAATCAAAAGGAATAGAAAATAGTGCTCATAAGGACATGATTTCAAGAAAACTAAGTGCAGAGAAAGATGACAGTGGCAACAAAGATCTTAAGGGGATTTCACTTGTGAGACCACAAAGTCAAAGTACACAGCAATCAGGCGATGCATTCTCATCCAACGATATTCCACAGTCTGGAAAGCCCAAAATATCAAGCAAACATGCTTATACTAGTATAAGTGCCACTGGAAGCAGAACGGATGAGACCAGTTTTAAAATGTTTGAACAGAAAAGTACAAATCAAAAGGGAATGGACGATGAAAGCTCTAAGATTTCATGGGTTACTGTGGAAGATTGTCCAGGTGAAGATGCTGTAAAAATGTTGAGAGATGAAGCAGCTTCAAAGGATATTGTTGCACAAGAGAATCCTGAAGCTCCTGTGATAGAAACTGCACATTATAGCAAAACCAATGCAGAGCAAAGGAGCGAGGCAAGCGATTATTTGCAGTTATCACCAAGCGAATATTCACAAGCTGGAACTGAAGTCGATGAAGCAAATAATAATCAAGAGAAAGTTGCAGGCTCGGTAGGTCATGTCACTTTCTGTACAATTGGTCTCAACTAGGACTGTTTTGTTATTGTTATTAACCAAGCACTTGAAGTGTTACACCATCTTTTTGTAAAATGTGAGCAGGTTGTCCAAGTTGCAGAGCAAGTTGTCCAAATAGGACAGAAGGTCATAAATCAGGTCTCCGAGTCATTGCCTGTTATAGTTATGGAACATATGGGCCAAGTAGCGGAACATGTTTCTTCAGTGGCAGAGAAGGTTGTTACCACAGCAGGTCAGGTAACAGACACGGTATCCAGCAAGTTGAACGATTTACTTGCAGATGGTGAGGGGGAAAGTGATGATGAATTTGAAGCATATAAGACATCGGATCTTCCAGAATTCAAAGGGATCGCAGGCCTTAAAAACTTCACAATCTTGCAGGAAGATCAAGGAGTTATGACACTGATATATGATTTTTATACCTACATGCTAAAAAGCTCTTTGCCAGAATTTGCATTGGCAATGTTTTCGGCACCCATTTTGCTGAGCATGATATTCACTTTACTATATCTTCCAGATTTTCAAGGGTTGGCATTTGAGGAAACTGCGCGCCAGTTTTTCCAATTTGCAGGGGAGGGCAAAGAGGCTGGAGTAACAGGGCTTGAATTGTCTTGGGCCACACTCTTCCAAGTTTTTATGTTTAGTGTTTCCCTCTCAACAGGCTTGCAGCCTGAGCTTGCACCTCTGTCACCATATACCTTAGTTGTGGCGAATTTAAATGCTCTGATTGCACAGCTCATATTTGTCTTCATGAGTGGCGCAGGTATAATACCATCACAAAACATTTTTATATTCCATCCCTTATTTTTCCAATTTAGCACTTATATATTCTGATAACGTAGATATTTCTTTTCTTTGGTTTCTTAGTTTTTGCAAGATTATCACAACCATCCCAGCCTATTAGATTCTCAAATGTGGCACTGGTGTACCCCAACATGTCAAAACGTCGACAGAGGCCAGAAGGTCGTCACAAGTAAGAAACTCTAAACTCTTCTCTTTATAAAGGTTTTTTCTCTCAGTTTAATACTGCATTTCACATAAGCATTTTCTTCTCTAAGTTGAGTAGGTCATGCATACATGACCTAGTCATACTGGATTTCTTATAGTCCAAAAGAAGGTTATAAATGATCTACCTTGTAGATAATGAAGAATATATATGCATTCCCTTGCAGAGTTTTCATGGCAAGATATGTATTAGCTGGGCCACAGCCATGTGAACTTGTGGATGTAAAAGTAGAGCTATCTTATACATACATTACTGTTACAAGCGCTGGCACATTCTTCCGGGCCATTCAATCTCTTAAACTGGTAAAAATAGAGACTTCCCTTACCTTTGCATATCACACATATGTTAACTATGGTCTTGACTCTTGACATCATTTTCTGAAGCTTGCTTCAATAACTGATACAAATTTGTGATAGACATATCTTGGCATGACACAGGTCAGGACAGAGCTAGCTTACCTGAACTATGGGATGCTGGTACGCCATGTCATTGATGAAACAAGCCCTCTGTATCAGCGAACACCTGATATGCTGGAAAAGGAGGATGCCATCTTTGTTTTAAGTGTGGTAAGTTCACTGCAGGCAATTTTGTCATTCCTGGCATGTGATGGTACAGTTCTACTGATATTGAATTTTTGCAAGTTATATAAGATCTCTATATCATAATATAATCATACAAATATAAATGAATCCTCCCTTGACACCAATAATGAAACAGGGGTGATAATGTTGTTTCTCATTCCAACAGGTTGGACTGGAACGCTCCAGAATGCAACCAATATTTGACGTCCAACATTATTGTGTTTATGACGATGATGTGATTTGGGATGCAGAATTTGAAGACATGGTATTGATCAGCCAGAAGAAGAAATTGATCATAGATCATTCTAAGCTCAGTGAGTGGAGGTCTGTTCAGAAGATGCAAGGCACAAAGACTAATGTTGCATAGAGAATGTTCAGAGATCCAAACTTCCTCCATTTGTAATATCAGTGTTCTGTTCCTCAGAAGTATCCTCGGGACCATAAATGTAGTGTACCTATTCTTTGAACTCCATGGCCATAACTTGAATTATGAAGGAAATTGGAAATAAGTTTGTCTGTTTTTTTTAATGTGAGTGAAGGAAATTGGAAATAAGTTTGTCTGTTTTTTTTAATGTGAGTAAGGTTTTTTTTAATGTGAGTAAGGTTTTTTTATGTGTGTAAGGTTCGGCTTGCCAGACATGTTTCGGGGATTGAATTTCCTATCACTTGTGCTTTGCCCACATGTTTTTTTTTCGCGCCAATTGTGCTACCACCCACCAACCAAACCAATATCTAATTTACATTTTCGACACCAGAGTCATCCAGGTCAAACATGATAATTTTGAATTACCATTAACCAGAAGTGGGGTTGATTAGGATGCAGTAACTAGCATAAGCTATCATGATTTCGAATCGAATCGCAATCGGTCCAAAATTTACTACCACTAGTACTAGACTCAATAGATCAAACAGTAGCTAATTTGATCAGGTAACAACAACAGGCGGATTTGGTGGAGTTGATGTGGATGGGCTTCCACAGATGCAAATGGGGACTTCACCACTTTGTACTCTCATCTCCAGCTGGAAGATTTCATTGCGTATCATAGGAGCTGAAACAGTTAATATGTTTATCCATGCTCTTTTGAGCGCTGTGCATGCTTTGCCGTATAAACCCTAGCAATAAGATAAATCCTAGGAAACCATATGAAGGTCAGATTCAAGGAATTTCTCGTCGGAATTGGGCGATTTTTTTAGGAATCGTTTTGTTCTTTTTATTCAGTACCATCGAGAACTTTTGGAAATATTAGAAGCTTGAAAACGTTAATTATATAGCCTCTATAATTTTGAAAATGCTAGTTATATTGATAAGATGTTTTGGTTCAAAAAAAATACTAATTTTTAATTTTTAAAGATAAAATATTTTATAATTTTATAGGTTATTTTTGAAGTGAAAATATTTCATATTATTATGTTGAGTGCTCTCTAATGTAGTATAGTAGAAATGTAATGTTTTGTTTAACATTTTGATGTTTAATTTTTTTTTTTTAATTTATCATAAAACATTTTGATTTAGTCAAATTACATAAAAAAAAATTAAAAAAAAATAATTATAATTATAATTAATAAGTAAACCATTATAGATCCATTTTAGAGTGAAAAGATCTTCAATCTTTCTCGACACTTGGTAGATCTAGAGTTAAGATGGATATAAGCTGACATATATACTTGTAACAAAATTAACCTAACTTTTACAGATGGGATGTTTGATGGAAGATACGTGGATGGATGTATTGCCACTGTTCCATCTTGTAATAATGGGATGAGACGTTATGAGATGCCCCAAGGAAAGTTAAAGCTTCACCTTCTCAACGCACAATACACCATGTTAATCCATCATAGTATGATGGTAATTGGTTTTGGTCCAGGGACAAAGTCAATGCATAAATGATGGTGGAGATTTGGAAAACCTATGGCTCATGCTCATGCAGAGTTATGGTTGTTGGATGAACCTGTCTCGGTTTCCCTTTCTATGATAGGTTGTTGTTTCACGAGGCTTATGGCTTTAATTTGGCATAGTGGTTTTAGTATGCATGTAGGACGCAAGTTTTCACTCACCCAGGGTGCACTTGGAAATGAATTATGGCAATTCATGGAGTAGGCTTGCTTTGTTTGATGTGCTCTCCAATAGGTATTCAATTGAGTTTTTTTTATTAATATCCATTATTATGGGTTATTTTATATTTTGTCCTCCATGTTTCTCAAACTCTCCTTGGAATATTTTGGTTTTGGCTGGTTTTTATTCTCTCTGAATTACATCCTTGTCAACCTTTCCCCCCTTGTTCTTCACTAGCCCTTGTTGACATCTATTGGCATCTTAAGCTTACGATGGGCATAGTTTTATTGGACCAAAACAAGGCCAAAGAAGAAATTGTATTGATGTTGGATGAAATACAACTCACCATGTCATGATTGGATCACATACTTGGCTACGTGGAAGCTTAATTAGGAATCCATCTAGACTTTGGATACTCCCCTAGCAACAATAACAAAGAGCTATTGAGACTTTGAGACTCTGATAAGTCCAATTGATGATTTTTCTCCAGTTTAACTTTTTAAATTACCTAGTTCAATTTTTAGTTTTTTGGCTAGATTATAGCCTTAAAGGCCTTGTTTTACAAGATAATTCTTTTTAAATTGTTGAACATTAGTAAATTGTTTAAATGGTTGTTCATTGAACTTCAGTTTTGCCTCCACTTTGGTTTCCCTGATGGAAAATCAAAGCAAATGTTTCCTTGTTTTATAAGCCTATTTTGAAAACGATGATAAAAAATTTACTTAAAAAGTTTTTTTGCCTTCTAATTTCATCTGCGCAAATGAAATCTTTTGTTCTTCCTTTATATGATAAACATTGAAATAAACTTCTAATTGCTGAAACCAATGACTTAGCTTTGGAGCATTAGCCTCACCTTGATACGACTTGATATCAACTTTCACATCCATTTTGAACAAGGATTGTGAATGTTCAGGACATTCAAACTAGGTTGATCTTTTCTAGGTTTTTTTTTTGGCGGCTCCTCAATTTCTTCTTGATTTCCTGATCTCCCCTTGGATTGGACCTCTATTGCAAAGCCCCCATCTTCTCCAAATAGCCCAAGCTTATTGGTCAGAGTTGCCATGAGGAGATTCACATTACAATTTGCATCTGCAACTTGTGCCTCCAACTGTGAAAACCTCTCTTCTGCAGGATCAAGAGAGTTATTCACATATTCATCGACCATGAATGTGTTTTATGAATTTTGACTTAGCTGATCTAGATCCCCTACAAATATCCACAATATACCCAAAGAAACCTTCTCTAATACCAATATGATCCATAAATTGCCATGGATATTCCATTAAACAATTCATCACAATAGATATGATAAAATTATGCCTAAAACCTAAATCCTACATAATGAGGGTTTATTTCTCTTTATTTTTTTGGATATGTAAATTATAGTTTATTGTGTGCATGAAAATTATAATTATATAGAAAATAGAGAATAGTGAAATAGAAACTCACAAACCACAATTGACACAAGATATAATCTGGGAAGCCCTTTCATGAGAAAATGTAGCTGGAAGGTGAGGTTGTTATGCTTTCTTTCTTTGAATAGAAAATGGTTGTGAGTACAAAGAAGTAAGGTAGGTGGCACATGGGCTACTATAGTGAACAAATTCTCTCTATGTGCTCTCTTCCTATCCCTCTCGGCTACTCTTCTCATCTATAAAACAAAATGCACTTAAAAATAATGGAACCCATTTTCCTCCTAGTGGATCGGTTATAACATAGTCTGATAGCCTATTAGTGGTTAGGTTTGACTCCTTCAACCCTTAACTAGAGTTATAATATTGAATCTTCTAGAGTCTTATTCATCATCATCATGTGGCTAACCCCTTTTCCACTAATAATGGGGGCCGAAGTGGCATCCTCTTGAATTATGGTAGTCAATTTCTATAGATCAACTTCTAGGAGGTATAACTTTCTCATATGAGCTCTAACTGAAGCAATTCTTGCACCATTGGAAAGGTATCAATGTCTAGATTGTGGAATCTAGGTGCATTGTAAGGTTGGGACCACAAAGTTTTCATTTAAAGCCTCAAAATGGCTCTTGAAGTTTTTCCCCTGAAATTTTTCAAATTGGGACCATCGGTAAAAGCGGTCATGTGCACTAATTCCTCAACTTTGTTTTGTAGGTTTTAATCCCGCAAGGAAATTATCTGCATGCAAATTCTAAAAACAGAAAATAAACAATGGTGAGAGCATAAAATATAAAACAAATATACACAGGGATTTTCCCCCGGATCCCAAAACTGAGACTACCAGAGTGTTTTTTCATTATATTCCTTTTGATGTTACAATACATGTATATACATGCCGAAGCATCCATAAACCCCAATCCATTAACCCTGTATTAGAACATAACCGTATTTTCCTTGACCGGATTTACAAAATACCATGGGCAAAAAACGATCCTGCCCAAAACCATTGTTGAAAATAATACTGAGAGGGGGGGTGAATCAGTATTATCTAGTCCTTTTAACAATTCTTCCTTATTTATACTTTGAATTATTTTTGCATATCAGTACCATAAAACAATGAGCATGAACAACAAAAACAGACAGTCACATCAAAGAACACCAGATATAAGGTGAAACCCAATGTGGGTGAAAACCACCTGCTGCAATATGTCTCTATCTTCTTTCAAATTAGAAACTCCTTTTACAATGGTCTTGTACTGGTGCAGTCCTTTACCAGTACGCAGGCTGCAACCTGCAAAGAGCTACAACTCTCTCTCGTTTTTCCAGTCTCTCCTGGAAGGGAGCTACAACCCCCTACTTCTTTTCAAGGACCACTTTCATAAATTTTCAAACTGGATCCATATACATCAAATGATCATCAAGTACATGTAAATTACACAGTCAGCTACAGTAACCAGATCAACAATAACAGAACTGAACCTGCGTCCCCACGCACTTCAACTTCTGCGCCCCTGCGTATACACGCAGAAAGCCTTCTGTTGCACCGCGTGCCTACGCACTTCTTCTTCAATCGCGCTGCGTACTGTTGCTGTAGGTACGCACCCAGATACACGATCGCGCCGCGTACTTCACTGAAGCCACGCACCCAAAGACATTATCGCGTCGCATACCTTTTCTGTGCGTACGCACTTGAACCTCCGTCGCTCTATGTACCCACGCACTGCGCCTTCGTCACCTCTGCGTACCCACGCACTTATCCTTCTTCTGCTCTGCGTGCCCATGCACTCGCAACGTTAATCACCTGCGTATCTCTGATTAGGGCCGAAAAACAGTCAGATGCTCAGATCTGATCTTGCGCTCAAGAGATCACCCTTCACAGATTCGCTTTCCACTTCACTTTCATATAGATCAAGCTGTTTGAAACAATAACCCAAATATTTCAGATCTTAAGATATTCAACCCAAAAGCATACTCAAGCCAAATGATCTCCTTTGCTTTATATAGGCAAGCTTCTTCCTCAAATCACGGATCAATACCACAAGCCAAAACCATAATAACACAAATGTCGTCGGCTAAATACATAAGAAACCCCACGTGTGCTTTTCTCTGCCTTGAAATGAGTGCACTGGGGGTACGCACCTCCTGAACGGCTGATCTGCGTGCCTGACCGCGGTCCCTGCACGGCGTACTTGCGGGTACACATATTCTGATCTGTTCTCCTGCGTACTTCTTAATTCTCATCATATTGAGAGCCTTGCCATGGGTGTTGCCATCAAGTACAACATTTGTAACATATAACCATACCAGAAACATAATGCCAACAATCTCCCCCTTTGGACTTGAGGGCAACCTCAAAAACTTCAGCGACATTCTCCCCCTTTGACATCA
>APFE031342267.1:0-16268 GCA_000404065.3 Pinus taeda | reverse complement strand
GCTAAGCACCTAAACATTTATTATTATTCCCCTTAGGTACCTCGACTAGATACCCCATATAAACATCTATTATTATTCCCCTAGTTACCTCGATACCCCATATTATCCTCTACGTACACTACAAAAACAAATTAAAAAGGGAAGAGCACAATTTGAATTTATGTCATTCTAACGCATATACAGGTGACGCAAACATGTTATCAATGAAAGTATTAAATATGCAGAAAGGCAAGACGAAAATCAAATAAAAAACAGATTCGAATGGAGAGCTGTGGTGGATGTAACTGGATTATTTTCAGTTTCTTCAGATTCTATTATATGTTTTTATAGTGACAGTCTTTAGACCTGGCTGGAAAATGCTGTTAATGATGAATAATATATAGGATAAGGGAGATATGTAAGTTATAGAATTATTTTTGTCGTTTGAAAGTGTTGAACAAACACAAGCTATGTATATTTGATTTCTACCTTAAAGATTAAAGTATTTTTTTTATTCTTTGAAAGAATACATTGTTATTTCTCCTTATGGGGAAAAAATAATTTATCAATGATACAAAAAGTAAAAGCGGACACATTATAAATATATAAAAGAAGCAACACTCTTTTAGCTGAAAGAAGCTATAGCTAGCTGTACGTTGTTAAAGGATTCAATACTTACCAATGACACAGAAAACGTAAAAGCAGAAACTTTAAGAAATATATAAAAGAAGAAACCCTCTTTAACTGAAAGAAGCTATAGCTAGCTGCAGGTTGTTAAAGGACTCATTACTTCATTACTTCCAATTTCGGTGTCACCAGAAATTATTTTACCGCTCTATTTCCATCTCCATTTGTCCATACTGGTCCTCACTAGATACTAACGTTGCAGGTGTATTCTTATAGTCAATATTAAATAGCATTAGTAGAAAAGTTTATCTAAATGCTTAGTGGGATGTTACCACCTAATGCATGGTTGTATTTAATAGTGTGGCAATGCTAGAATAAATCCCATGAAAACACTTGCTTTGGTTAACACACGTCTAAGTTTAGTGTTAAGCCACTTGTCAAGGTTAACGCTGATGCCATGGACATATTTACAATCCCATACTGTGGTCCATGCCTACTTGTATTGGACAGTTGAGGTGGGACAACACATGAAATCTCTCTGGTTTAGTGATCTGGGTTGTTGCATCTCAGCATCATGTCTGGCATGCCTATCATCAAAGGAGATAATTTGTGCTTGATCTGCATATGAAGTCCACTTCATAGATATGGTATGGATGAGTTATCGTGCGTTATGAGTCCAACTGTTATGGACTCAAAGACGGCACTGCCATGCCAATTACTATCTCTGTAAAAGCCTAGCCCAAACCAGCTAAGTCGATCTACAGCAAACTGATATCTCTGTAACACCATGTTGATCTCTAGTACATAAAAATTTGTTCTTGAAATAACAACATTATGATAACAACAACAGATTTACCTATAACAGTTGTAGATTGAGCTATAACAGCAATAGTTTTTACTATGCAAAACACAAATTTAGAGCACTAGTCTGGTTTTACGTTAACTTAAAATTATCATAACAAGCATTGCAAAAGCAATTATAGAAACTGGGAAGCGTGGTAGTGAACAGGATTACAGAAATCTTCAAAAAACATTATTGATAAAATAAACTCTTTAACTGTAGATAAGACAGTAACACTTTCCTAAGAACCTATCGTCACAGGCTCAGGCCCAAGCAGACCCCATACAAGCATTCACCCAAGATATCCCTACTCTAAAGCCTCAGCTTTTTTATAATGAAAACTCTCACTTTTGCTTCACTATCTTTCTCAGCTTGACTAATTGAAAATATCTTAAAAAAAGCCTTGGCAGCAAAGATGGCATGATTAGTGTTGGACAAGTGAAATTTTGAATTTATTAAAATGTTGAATTTCATCATTAACTTTCATACCATTTCAGAAAAATGTCCTAAAGATCAACCAAGTGATGAGGGGCAAAAGGTAGCAAATTTGAACGCGTTATAAGAATGGTTGCTAACTCCTTACCAAGTTTTTCAAATCCGAGGCTGCTGATTCTGATCCATTTGGCTTCTAGAATGCTTCTTGCCAACATCCCAAGGGGCAAAGCAATTATGCAACAGATCCTCTTAGATGTGCACACCTTACTGTAGATGTTGCGCTGAAAACTCAAAATTATATAAAGAAAACAACAAGAAAGCATTTACAAATAGTTTAAACCCTATAAAACAAACATATAAATAGTTCCCATCCCTCTGTCTAGGGAGTCACCTGGTCTGCCTCTTTCCCTAGAGGTAAGGTTCCATCCAAAACAAGTGGCTATTTGGAAGGCACGTGGAACAAAATGTTGACAGATTTCCTATGAATATAGGACGAAGGATAAGTGAGCAGCCAACCACATTGGGACGACGGAATGTGCCAATGATTTTTTGCCTAGCCAATCATGCATCAGAAGTTGTGTTTTAGAGTAGTGGCTAGGGTTCTGCTTTACAAGAGGCGTGATTGAAATGGATCGCATTCCATTATCACTAGGAATGGTCTTTGATACCACTAGCAGTAATAAAAGTGATTACCACACACTTTTTTCCCAAGCAAAGAAAGAGAGACCATTAACAAAGCACAGAGAGAAAGTGTGCATACTAGTGTCCAATTTTTAGCTTGGATTTGAAATGTGTTAATGCCAGATTAGTCTCATAGATATAGCTGATCTGGAAACAATCAAATCATGCTACTGTGGAAACACATACAAATTTAAGGTCCCTACATTTGGGATTTGAATATTTCCTTTTACAAGTTAACCATGATTCAAACAGTCAGAATTTCACGTCAATCCCATCACATTCTAAAGGGAGAGAGCAATGCATGATCGTAGCAAAACTACTAGCAAAAAACAAATTATCTTGTGATGAGAGTTTTTTCATCTTTCAAAAACCTGTTTACCTGATGCATTCTCTGTGATTGTATTACAACTGAGTACCCTTCAATTACAATCACAGCTGAGCATACTTCAATAGTGCATGTTGATTGTGATTGTGGTGTGACAAAAAACTGGCCAAAACAAGATCCCAGACCGGAACTGACTGTGTCGTGATTATCTTCTATATATACTAGTTCCCACTCATTACTCATGTGGGCTATAGGGGTCACGGCACTGGATCATAACAGACTGATGATCCCTTGGTGAATGTTCTCAAACCTCTTTCAATCAATAAGAGCAACGCAATACAATCTAACCCTGATCAAAACAGAAACCCGAATATCTAGTCTTTTAGAGGAGGGCAGGCTTGCCATTGTAGATTTCAAGTAACTTTTTGGCATGAGGACTGCACTGGACATATTTTTCGAGGAACTTCCGCTCACTTAAACAAAGCGCGGGAAGGAGACTAGGAGGGCACTTGGAAGGTTGCATTGCACTGAGAGCACTCAACACCTTGTGGCGGGGCTTCATCCTACGCTCCAAGCTGTAACTAGACAGTAACAGAGGATACGAAAAAATAAACTTTGCAGGAAACCCTGCAGTATGCATCAAAAAGTCCATGTGCTTCTGTACTTTATCCATGGAAGCTTTTAATATAAGTGGGTGCCTCCTAACAAGCTCCTTGATGTCATCTTCAAGGAGGCCAAAACTTGTCAAATGCTTCAATTTCTTTTCCCAAAATTCAGGCCCGTTTCGTTTAGGTAGTAGAATAAGAGGTGCCAATCTGAAAACAGTTTTGACATTAGCCTCTGATCCAAACAGGTTTTGAAGATAATGGATATTGGGACGCAGAGTTTTCTCGAGACTCCCGTTAAGCAGTCTGGGTCCAATGGATATGGCATTTCCCAAGTCTTGTGCAGAAAGGCCCAATGTTTTCATTAACTCAATCTTGGGTTTCAACTGCCGATCAGCATTGAGAGAAAGAATAGCTGGGTTTCTGGTAATAGTCTTCCTTACCTGGTGCTCTGTGAATCCCGAATCTCTCAGTAACTGTACTGCTTGTTGGGCTCTATGAGCTGATCTCGTCGCAACCAAGGATGGCCTTACTTTAAGGATAGTGGAGAGCTCAGACTGACACAACCCACATTCGTTGAGTAAGAATTCTGAAACGGGGCATGTGTTATCGGCTTCAGGGTAGCTTGTGGACTTGTCTTTATCAGCAATAGTTGTAGAAAGTCGTGATAATTTTAACAAAATAATCCGGAGAAATGGTGAAGATGGTGCTGCAACAGCTGCCGCCAGGTAGTGACGCTGAGATCCCAAAGATGAAGCCAAGCACCGGGCGAACATGGCCATTGCTGAAGAGACGAAGCTCGGGATTTCGCCAATATGATCCCATAACAAATCGCTTCAAAGAGGATTGGTGTGATCCGTAGAGACATGTTTGTTTAATATAAGAAAGGGAAGGGGATTAGGGCACGAAAGATATAAGTTACATATGAAAGCTAGGGTATTGGGAAAGAAAAAGGAATTTAAGCTTCACGCATTCGTCTCTTTCTACAATTTCTAGGTATACCGAGGCGGAGGAATTGTGTCCAAAAGTAGTTAAATTTGGATAATAAAAGAATTTTAAAATCTTGTAGAGGTAGTGTTTGAATGTTGTTTTTGATGGTGGAAATGGATTCAACACCATCAAAAACGGCTTGGACACCAAAAATTTTGAAATTTAACAACTATAAATTGGATTTAGCAAAATCCTTGCCTGAATTTCCATAACTTTCCGGGCACTAGTTAGACTACGACATTTTTTTATCATTTTAATGTTAAAGGGATGAGGATATGAATTTCAACTCTTAAGCGTCATTAATTTTTATAATTTTAACACTGGTTTTAATCATTTTAATATTAACATTAATAAACAATGTTAGTAATTTTTTTAAATTAAAATATCATATTATATTGTATTTTGTAAAGATTACATAAAGAATAGCAATATAAGGATTATCTAAGTTGTAAAGGTTACTAAAGCCATAGAACATAGCAAGTTTGTGAGAGGCTATCAACCACTTCGCTAAGTACACAAGTAACAACAAAAACATCAACCACTTAGGACTAGTTAATGGCACTCTTAATAGGAGATATCTAGACAAGGAAGCTTTGTTTGCATCCACCTTATGTTTTATAAGATGAATTTCATTATGTGTATTATTTGAAGGTCGTGATTCACTCAAATTAAAGTTCTTACACTTGCACCCCAAATTTGCTAATAAATTTTCCACCCTATTCCCTCCATGCCGAGTATGATGAGCAATAATGTAATTGAGATTTGGTATCAAACCATTTATACTAAAAACGACATCCTCCAATCTCCAGTAATGCATTATTTTATGAACAGGTTTCTTGTTCGAAAGTTTTTGTATACATTGAATTACTACCTAAGAATCACCATCCACTTGCAATAACTGGAAACCTTCTCGGATAGTAATAATAAGGCCTCTCTCCACAACCAAAATTTCAGCTAAATTATTGTTGCAATCCCACAAGAAATCGAAAATTTTTGCAATGGCCGAGAATTTTCATCCCAGAAAATCCCTCCACAGCCTGCAACTTTTGGGTTCCCTTTGGAGGCCCCATCAAAGCTCATCTTGATAAAGGAGCTCAAGGGTGGAGAATAGGAGTTAGAAATTGAAGGACAAATGCTTTTGCCGATGGAAGTGAAGAAGGGATCATTGAAGGATCTAAATTGAGGTTTTTCATGATAATTGCTTCAAAATCCTCCACCTGTGAATTATCCGTAGACCAAGAGAGGCAAGAATGGTCTCTCGAACATTCAATATGATCAAATCCTTGAGCACCAAAGTTGATTGATTCTTTGGGCCAAAAATTTGAAAAATCCTCTCTTTCCATAAGTTCCAAAGAATAAAACCTAGTGCAAGCATCCAATCATGAGAAATAATAGGGTTCTTAAATTTCTGGCAGTACCATTGATCCAACATAATATTAATATTCTCTAAGAATGGACGCTCCATGCCAAAAAATATGAGGAAGGAGATCCCAAATTTCCACCGAAAAAGAGCATGAAAGAAAAATATGTTCTACCATCTCTTCAACTTGTAAGCAAAGAAAAGATAAGGATGGATCCTCATATCCCTTTCTATGAATACGATCCCAAGAAAGAAGCCCCGACCCCATGCAAGTAATCATAAAAGGGTAGAAATTTTTGGCCACCACATTCTAGCCCATATTTGAGACCACAAGACTACGTTCTCCATTTTCAAAAATTTTGCAATAAAGGAGTAAGCCTCTTTTAGAGAAAAGGGGCCTATTGGTTGTTGTACCCATCATAAAACATCATCATTCTAAGAAATCCTAATATGTCTATCTTCTAGTGTCTTTTTAAGATCCTCCCATGGTAGTGTAGTCGAAGTAGGAGGCCAATCATCTTTGTATTTCCACCGTCGCCATAATTGATTATCCTCCAGAGGTTTCCAATAATTAGCAACCCTCACTGCACCTAATGAGTGGGTAAAAAAATTAATAGAACAAATACTATCTTTATCATCCAAAGAAGTTAACTGCTATTGGACATCCTCCGAAAAAAGAAGTTATCTCCCCTACTTTTATATCCTAGAAAGCATGTTTTCTCACTACATCCTTACAACCCTGCACCCACTTCCAAATACCCAAACCTAGAATATTACCATCAAAGCGCAATTGATCCTCCTATTTATCCAATGGGGACATACTTACGGAGCCATATGTGCTTCCATAATTCACAACCCTTCTTAACCCAAAGCCACAAAATTTTCATACCAAAAGCTTTACTGACCAGTTCAAGGTCCCGTAACCCTAATCCACTAGCAGATTTTGGTTTGATCAATTTATCCCAACCTACAAGTGCCTAGTTTCTAGCTTTAGTAGAACCTCTCTAAAGAAAATCACACCACAAGGATTGAAGCCTATTATAGGATGTTTTCGAGATTGGCATCACAACTAGTTGATAATTTGGTAATGCCTACAAGACTGATTTAGTAAGAACCAATCTTCCTGCAAAATTGAGAGCATGAAATACCAATTATTAACTTTCAAGGATATTCTAGATAAAAGGTATTTTAAATTGGATACATGGTTTTGATATAGCACCAATGGACCCAAATATTTAGAAGGTAACTAAACCTCACAAAATCCCAATATTCAAATCAAATCACTCTAAATAGAATCTTGACAATTAAAACAGAAAATGTTGGTCTTGTCTTTATTAACTAGAGTTCCTGAAGCCACCATGGTGGTCTATAGGATTCACCATATTCCTTTCACTTCCTTTAGAGTAGGTAGAAAAAATAGAACAACATCATCAATGAATCGTTGATGTGTAATTGATAGATTTTCTCCAAACATTCGTAACCCATAAATGTGACCCATTGAACATAATTTACTATAAAATCTCCGAAGCACTTCCATGGCCAAAATGAAAAGAAAAGGTGATAGAATATCACCTTACCACAAACCTCTTGAAGATTTGAAGATATAAGACCCATATCCATTAACCAAAATAGAGAAAAAGGGAGGTGATATAAAAGAACTTACCCATGAGATCCACTGCACTCAAAACCCAAAGGCAGATAAAACTTGTAACAAATAATCCCAATTGATTCTATCATAGACCTTAAACAAATCCATTTTAATCGTCATACCTAGTCATTTGGATGCTCTAAGGGAGTGAATGATTTCATATGCAGTAATTATACCATCTAAGCTTTGTCGTCCCTCTATAAAGCTAATTTGCTCCAAAGAAATTAACTATGGAAGTAATGGCTTTAGAAATTTCACGATTATCGTAGAGATTATTTTGTAGATCACATTACACATGGCAATAAGCCAAAAGCCACTAAGCTCCTCTGAATGTCCATCTTTCAGTATAAGTGTTAAAAACGTTGCATTAAGACCTTCCCACAACCACTATGTCTGGCACAAATCCTCCACCAATTCATGAATCTCCATACCTATAAACCTCCAACATTCTTTAAAAAAGTCTGAGGTGAAACCATCCAGACCTAGAGATTTATTATGCGACATTTCCATAACAACCATCTCTGCTTCTTGGATCGATATTGGTCATATGAGAGCTAGGTTTTGTTCCTTAATAATAAGTTGATGGATATAGTGAAGGATTGAATTAATAGTTGATTGTCCATTATGAGAATTCTCTAACAAAATATCATGATAATATCAAACCAATTCATTTTCAAATTCTGCATGCAAAAGCCTTTTGTCCCCATCATCACCAATAATGGAAAAAATCCAGTGATTATGATGATGTTGTAACATCAAGTTGTGGAAAAATTTAGAATTCCTTTCACCCTCCTTAAGCCACTGAACTCTAGATTTTTGTTTCCAAAGGATTTCTTCCTAGTGCCATCTTTGTTCCAATTTATGGAGGGTAAGACCTTCCTTTATGATTAGTTCAAGAGATCAACCTTCTACAATCATGTGTTGTTCAACCCTTCACATATGATCTTCTAATAAAGCTCGTTCTTCAAAAATGTTGCCAAAATCATGTTTATTCCATAATTTGATATGGGTTTTCAAAGCCTTGAGCTTTAATTGGAACATGTACATTTTGTTCTTACCTCTCACAACAATTTTCAACCACCATTATTTTAGTAGATCCACAAAACTAGACACTCACAACCAAAGGCTCTCAAATTGAAAAGGGTGATTCCATGGAGCTTCCTTCAAATCCAATTCTAGCCTAATCGATCAGTGATTAGACCCAAGACATGGTAATATTGTTGCTTCGACAAAAATATCCTTATGCAACACTTCTTTAGAGAGGAAAAATCGATCCAGCCAACTTGCAATTTGGTGTCATCCTCTTCGTCTATTTTCCAATTATAAATACCATTTATAGTTGGAATATCTACCAATTGTAGTTTCTTAATGAATCTGTCAAAAGAGGCCAATTCTGGGTCTAATTTTTGAATTCCTCCTTTTTTCTCCTTCATATATCTTATTAGATTGAAATCCCCACCAACAATCCACACTGAATCTATAACATACCTCTTAGTCGCCAATTTTTTTCCAAAAAATTAAGCTTATGCCCTGCCATCAAAGGACCATACATTGCTTTTAAAGAGATGAGCTCTTTGGTTCTAAGATAATGAAACCTACTAGTTATTATTTGTGGACAAGTCATCCAAATCTAAAAAACTACTTCTAAAGAGTTCAACAAAACTGCCAAACCACCAATAGTACCCCGCGCATCGAGAGCCATTATTTGGCACCCTTTCCAACATTTTTCACAAATTGGTAGCAGTGTCTCCCATGGGAGTTTAGTTTCCTGAAAGATTACAATTGTTGGTTTCTCCATCGTGATCCTATCCTTAAGGCATCATTGCTTCCCTTTTCTATTTAACCCCCTCATGTTCCATGATAAAATACTCATGATAAATATTTTTGTGATGGGGAAAAAACCTTTGGGATAGAATTAACTTGGCTAGAGTTCACTAACTCCTCCCATGTATTAAGTAGCGTCTCTCTTTTATATTTGTGACCTTTCTTTTTGATATATTTTGACAATTCCTTCATAAAAATATATTTCCCTTTCTCCTTCAAGCTTGAATAGAATGAACCCCTTTACCTTCTCTAGAGGACTACCTCCTTTTGGTCTTCCAATTAATAAAAATTACAATATATTGCTCCTCATTCTCCTTAGACAATTCTACTAAGTCTTGCTCTGCCCAATCAGTCAAAAAGCAAAACAAAACTCGTTCTTCTCCTGAAAGTTCTTCCAAATTTTTCTTTGCCAACAAAATGACTTCCTCAATTCTAGGTAAATCAAAGTAATCATAATCTTCATCATTAATAACCTCTTCTGGTAATTTCCACTTTTGGGGTTGCTTTTCTTGCGAGGATTCCAAAGTGTGATAAAAAATAGGAGTGTCATCCTAGATGGTAGAGTCATCCTCCATTGTCTCCAAGGTTGAAAAGGTATTCTTATCCCCCAAGTTCAAGGTATGTGTATTTTGACCACGTTGGGTGCACTGTCTTGTAATAACCCTCATAAACCCATCGTTTCCTACTGATACACTAAGAGTTTGATCCTTCCTTTACAATGATAAGTCCCAAAACAAATGACCATGCACATGGCAATGTCGACTCCAAAAAGGTACATGCTTGTAATTTAGTATTTGGGTCCAAATCTCACCCTAGTAATCCAACTCTATAGGTTCCGACAAAGGTTGTGAAATATTCATATACACACATAAATGAGCATAAGACATGTTCTTACCCCTCCTAGTCACCTCTAAAATATTTACAAAATGCCCCAAAGCATGCCCAATACCTTCTAGAGTTTTAGGAATCTAGAAATCACAAGAAGAGAATAAAGTCTTACCCATATTGGCGCCGCCAAAAATTCCTCTTTATCTGGATTAAAGCAAGATTCCTAGTGTTTGATATATAGGCCTGCATTATTATAGAAATAAAGCCCTCCCTCAAGAATCTGGGCTTTATCCTCCAAGTTCACAGAAATGACTGTAAAGAAACCCTTGGGCCACAATCGTAAGTCTACTTCACCCTTAGGTTGCCATGTTTATTGGATCTGCCTCTCCAAATCTCTCTTAGAAGGCCAACTTCCAATTCTTTACATATGAAAGCATGATCACGCATACATTTATGGTGATCCTCCAAGCACATAGGAGGTATTACAAATCTAGGGTTTTGAGGAGCCTTTGAAATGCATTGTCCTCGTAAACCGGCTTGTCATTTATCGCCAATAACAGTTAACTACTGAAACCCAAAACTTCTCCTAGTGAGTTACTTCCTTCCAAAGGGTTACTTTTATCCCCTGTTTAAATTGATTTTCCTGCCACTATATTTGGGAAAGAGGAGTAGCCCTCCTACCTTGACACTCATCCATAACTCTTTCACAACCCACGAAAGTGAATCAACCTTCTAATAATGAGTTGAAACATAAGAACCATATTAAACCCTAAGACGAAAGAATGTGAATATTAACAGTGCCAAAGAAATAATGTTGATGCGTAAGCAAACATTTTGGTTGTATTTAATGAGACCCATCAAATTTTATCTTTCGAGTGAAAGATTGAATAAATAAATATAATCATTTTGCAATTAATTTATTAATAATAAAAGAAATATCGTTTATTGATGTTTTTATTATTTTTATTTTATTAATTTTAAGAATATGCTTTACAATTTTCTTTTTCTATTTTGTTTGCTAATTTTTGAATTATAATATTGTTTTATAAGTTAAAATGAATTAAGTGGAATGACATTACTAAGGAATTGGAACTAGGAGATTTGTGTAAAAGATACACAATGAGATAAGTTATGGAATTTAATGTGGAAGTTAATTTAAATCACTATTGTAAAGCAACTTGTATTTGATATAGAAAGCATATTTAAATTGTTTATTATGTTGGTAGAATCATGTTCAAAGGGGTTGGATTCAATGGTGGAAAGAAAGGAGTTTTTCACCATTGGGTAAGATTCAATTTCAATGAGGGCTTAATCTAGGGCCATGGGGGCACCTTGAGGTATCACTTGAATGTGTGGTTGCATCCAGAGAGACCATATCAAATAGTTTTGTGGCCGATGCACACATAAGTGGATCAACGCTCACCCCATGTCCTCATTTCTTAATAAAATTCCACGGGACAACTCAATTAGTAATTGTTGTGATATGAAGTATTATGTAAACTATAAAATTCAAGGTTAAAATTCCCCCAATTAACCTACGCTTTGAGAATACAATTTTCTATATTATAGATCAACAAGTTGTTACAAAGATATCAATTTGTTGTTGATGGACTTGGTTGGTTTAGGCTTGGATTTTTCAACGATAGTAATTAGCATGTCAGTGCAGTCCTTGGGTCTATAACATTTAGACTCATAATGCATAATAAATTATCCATACTATATCTATGAAGTAGACTTCATGGGAACAACAACCACAAATTATCTCCTTTGATAATAGGGATGCCAAACATGATGGTGGCATGCAACAACTCATATTGGGAGGGGCATATGTAGGTACCTATAGATATAGTGGTAGCAGTAAGAATCAACCCTAGCTTACTTGTTGATTCCTCTAATAAAAAAAATAAATGTTGGTAAAATCCACCCATAATATTTGCTTAAACAATGGTTATTTGACAACTAAAAAATGAACCATTAAATAAGTAAGACTACCCAAAACTTTTCAAAAATCCAAAGCCTCCTACATGGACCTTGGTTTTGGAGGAATATTACATGTTTCTTTGACAAAACTATGAAGTTGGCTCTTTAGTCAACCATGGTGTTTTTTTTAATATCAAGTACGGGCCAATTACCCAAAGATGACAATGTGCTTGAAAGTTTGCTTCCACAACTTATTGTTGTAGATTTTTATTATAGATTCAACAACTTATGTGATATGCTAAAACACAAGACAAGAATCTACTCTACTCTTCTCAGCGGAAACTAAAACTAATCGATGAAAACAATAAGCAAAAAGAGGAAGAATATCAATCGCAAATAACACAATATTTCTCTAGGGAAAGCAACTACTAAAAGCTCTGACTATCTATATTGCATTAACCAAAAGATCTAAGAAGAAAATACAATGTGTGTTCATCCTGAACAATTCATGCACTAGTACAATCTAACTCTCTACTTCACAAGCCAACTCATACCAACAATTAGCCAATTCTGCTGCCTACCAAGCCCCTAGTTACTTGCGTAATTCCTAGAAGAATCAACCCATATTTAATGGGAAATCCACTCTCCATAACTGCACAATCCAAACATAGGTCCTCAATTGATTGCATGCACCATATGTATAACTCAGAAAATTACACCACTGATAGTACATTGTCCCTAAACTCTAATCTTAACTAGGTCTTCATCTAAATTGACATGCATGAATTATTTGGGAGTGAATCTTAAGTTAACTGGTGTGGTACTAATCAGGTGCTCAAAATTATGCTAAAAAATCAAAGTGTCATAATTTTGTTAAACTTAGCTTCAGATTAAAGAGCTCATCAGTATGAATCCAATGATGTGAACGACACTCAAATCCGAGCTCGTATGTAGAAGTTAGAGCAAGTCAAAGTTCAAGTTTGACTTGTCTACATGGCAGGATTGGATGATGTGGAAAGGTCTTCAACAAATGAGGATGCGCCAAGTGGCAGGCCACCATTAGCCCCCGCATATCACAAATCGTAGTCATAGGCAGAAAGGTTTTATAGAATCAGCCTCTGATCAGAGAAGGGTTGTGATACGATAAATCACAAATAACAAATCGACGAAGGGAAGTATTACGGAAATTGACCCCCAACATACCCGAATTCCGATGCAATGGATCGTAGATTGCAATAACACTTTGTAAAAAACAAAGTCCCATTTTATGACTACCCGTTGGTTCTCCACTGATTGCGATAGGTTCCCGGATGTGATATATTTATCGATTCCATTTTATAATGTCATTGGGTCCACCGATATCGCAATAAAAAATTGCCCATTTTATTCACAGATCACAAGCCTACAGCACTTGCCGATTGCGATTTTCGATAAGATCGGTCGATAGGTTATGGCTCGCCGCGTAGCAAAAATCTTGCTCAGTTAGCGAATTTTGGAGCGAAAATATGGGTTCTTGTTGGTTTTGGAGCAATTTGTGGAACGAATAGTGGGAGCACTGGGAGAGGTCATAACTTCTTTAGTTCTTATCCAAATGGGTTACAAAAAAGAGTCAATTTTAGTTGTTTTGGCTATTCTGAACTCATTGAGACAGGTTTGAGAGGCATTTGAGCATTGTAAACACACTTTTGTTGTAATTTGGAGCATAATAGAGAGGCCCAAGCATTAGAAGTTGGACCAAGGAGATGTAGCCCAAGAGGGGTGAACTCCTCATCAAATCTCTGTGTTGTGTTTTGTATTTTGATATTCTTTGTTGTTATTTTATTTTTGTTCAACATATGTTTTATGTTAATTTGTTTATAACATTTACATAAGAAACTCTCATGGGAATTAGTTAATTAAGAAAAAATGGTGAATCCTTAAGCACTTGATAATCAAATGATAATCATCTTGGATTTTGTTATGAATGGGGAATTAGCAAGCATTACTAATCTGCTCCATTTCAGATCAAGTTGGCATCAAAGAAATGGTTTTTTTCTTACTAGATTTGCTTGTGCAAAGGAGTATTGTTTGCTAGTTTTCTATCATGCTAACAAGGTTAAAACTCAAAAGAGGAGAAGGGGAGTTGGTTGAAAGCCCAGTAGTTGGCTCAAGTGGAAGAAGAGAAAGGTTGCCAAAGTCTTCTACACCAATACATCCTCAAGTTGCAGAAGTTGCAGTTGAGTCTTCAAAGACCATGTCTCATGAAGGAGAACCTACCATGACTAATGATGAAAGGGAATTCAGAAAGGATTTTTTCGATATGAATGAGATGGTTAAGGTCCTTTATGAAGAGAGGAATAGAAGATTGCAAGGAGAAAGTTCCAAACCTACCAATGGAGAAGGTTCTTCAGGAGAAGGTAATGGAAAAAGAGGTAATGGAAAAGGAGGTAATGAGAATGGAGACAAACCTCCACCATTTCCACCATCTTCTTCATCTTCTTCTTCACAAACATCTTCACACTCTTCCACTAATACAACCCTTACTCATACTCATCATCATTCTTCAAAAGGAACTAGTAAATCAACTTTTCTAAAACTGATGTTAAATTCGAGTTGCCCATGTATAATGGTGAAGTGAATCTAGAGAAGCTTGATGATTGGATTCGTCAATTGGAGGTCTATTGCAGGATTGAAAATATTCAAGAGGATGATATCAAAATTCAGTTGGCTTCATTGATAATTGAGGGTGCAGCACTCATTTCATGGGAAGTGTAAGAAAGAACTCAAGATGAGAACAAAAAACATGGTAAGATCTCTATTACTTGGTCTGATTTCATTGATGTTATAAAAGGACAATTCTACCCTTTAGATCATATGCAAAAATCTATCATGAATTGGAAAAATTCTAGACAGTTAAAAGGTCAAAATGTGAAAGAGTATACTTAGGAGTTTAGGAGAAGAGTTATTATGCTAGAAGTGTACTTACAGTCACAAGATAATTTGTTGAAATACATAGGAGGTTTTCATAACTATCTTCAACACACCATTCTTATGTTTAATCCCACGAATATTGATGAGGTATGTGTTCAAGCTACACACCTTGAAGCAAGAGAGGAAAATGTACAAGAAGAAGGTAAGAAGAAGCCATTCCAGGGTGGTGAAAAAGGAAAGAAATCTAAAGGAAAGGAGAAGAAAAATGCTTATGTTAAGAAAGAAGGGGAGAAACTCATGTGCAAGAATTGTTCCAAAGAGGGCCATGATGAAGCACATTACTGGAAGTTTCATCCTAAATTAAGACCAAAGAAATTTAACAATAAAGGGAAATAGAAGACAAATGTTGTTGTACAACAGGACTTGGGTTCTGACTTAGGTGATGAAACAAAGATTGCAGCCACAGTCACTAAAGGAAAAGTCATGGAAAAACAAGCAAAGAGGAAGTTGTGGCAAGCACCAGCACAACAAATAACTCCAACAACGCTTCAAATGAAGAAAACATAATTTAGTTGTTCCATATCAGAGTTATTTCCAAACACACCAAGATTGATACACTGCTTGACAGTGGATCCCAGGACAATTTAATTTCTACAAACTTGGTCAAGAAGTTGAATCTAGAAACCGTGCCTCATCATAAATAATATTTTTTGGGTTGGATAACCAAGGATACAAATATTCAGGTCACAAGGAAATGTGTTTTAGGTTTGCTATTACTGCCAATTTCATTGATGAAGTCGAATATGATGTAGTCTTGCTGGATATTTCTAGAATTGTGTTGGGAAGCCCATATCTATATGATTGGAAAGTCATTTTCCATAGAATTGAGAACAAATATCATTTGTTCAAATATGGAGTGGGGTATATTGTGAGAGCCCATTGTAGAAAGCTTAATCTATCTTTAGCAAGCACGGGGAAAATGAAGCGATTGGTCAATTCCAGTAAAAATCTTGTGCTCCTTATGATCAAGTATAAGAATGACACAAAGCGTGAACCATTTGTAGGTTGTGACATGAAGTTGAAAGCCGAATTGGTTGATGTGGTCAATCAATATGGAGATTTGTTTCAAGAACCAGAGGGATTGCCACCAAAAAGTGGAATTCAACATGAAATTCAGCTACAACAAGATTGTCCACTCCGAAATATCGGTATGTATCGAATGTCAATTCTGGAAAGTTTAGAAATTAAGAAACAAGTCTAGGAATTGTTAGATAAAGGTGTAATTTGTCCCTCTA
>APFE031342251.1:93901-214643 GCA_000404065.3 Pinus taeda | reverse complement strand
TGTAGTGATCCGACGGTTCATTCTCTCATCGGTATTACCGACACTTGATCCGTGGCTTGACACCCGATTGGTCCATCAATTCTATTTAAAGCGCATGGAGGGTCATTTGTAGGTTAACCGTGCATGAGAGAAGCTTATGTAAATTTTCATTCTTTTATTAATAAATTGCCTGTAGTAGCCACGTTGGCGCAGGCCGTGGACTGTTTCCCTCTCTGAGGGTTTTAACCACGTCAAAATACTGGTGTATTGATCTGTGATCTGTTTGTGAGCGGTGTCCTTTTGGTGTTCTGTCTGAGGAACTTACCCTGTAAATTCCTACAGGGAGTCCCCATTTGTATAAATAAGAAGGCTTCGAGCCTTAGTAGGTTAGTTAGTTCTTAGTATATTTTCGCACTTTTGTGCAGCATTGTGCTCAACTCATTTTTGAGCTCTTTTTGAGAACAGTTCATGTGATGTAACTGCTATTTTTGATAATGAAGATGAACCAGGTTTTGAGCCAACACTGATCTTTTTCAGAGGGTTGAAGCTCTTGGGTTAGGGCCCAACACAAGCTGCCCATCACCTCCTTTGTGTACTTATATTTTTTTGTTTCCATTCATGAGATAATTTCCGTTGCATATACTCATTTTACTTCATTAGGTTAGGTTGCTTTTGATGGTTAGAATAGTTGTTATTGTTTCAAGTTGCTTAAGTAAGTTGCTGTAGTGATAGAAAAAGATCCAAAAAGGCTAACAGCAGGTCTTGATCTCCTTTCTCCCTTCTTGGGAATATGATTCGAGATCAAGGCACTACTGCTGCCACCAGAAACACAGTTTTTTCTCTTCCATGCAACTGCTAGTGTGATACTTTGATTTGGAAAAGTTGATATTGGTTTAGATTCAATTTCTTAGATAATTTCATGTCCTTTTACCATAGTTCTCTTGCATTCTTTTCTGTTCATAAGGTATTGTTCAACATTTTCTGGTTTTAGGTCAGAAATTAGGTTAAGCTAGACAAAACTTTGTTTTTAAGTTCTTGCTTTGGTCAGTTTTGAGAAGTAAATGTGCAGGTCTCTTTCAAGACATCCCAGCTCATCATTCCTCCATAAAATAGCCAACACCAACTCATTTCTCATAGATCCCCTAGCTCATTTGCCACATTTCTCCAATCTACTCTAATTTCTGCGTTGTTTTTCCATAAAGTCGTTTTCTTACCATTTGAACAAATCCAACCATCTCCTTCGTCCCTGATCTTCCTTGACAAGTTATAGACCCCTCAACACCTTCATCCAGCCTTCATTTCCCATTTCCCATCATTTTTCACCTTCAAACCTCCAAAAACCACTTTCGGCCTCCTCCTGTAGATCCTCCTATAGAACCTCCTGTAGATCCCCTACAACCTCCTTTAGAATTTCTTGTGAGTGATTTTTCGAAGTATGATCACAATGGAAGTATTTAGAATGGTAATAGGGGCTTCTTAGGACCTCTCCACACCTTCCTCACCATCTGTAAAAGCCAATTCCATCTTTCTTTGCCACCAAAAATCTGCACAGTCACAACCAGTCAAATCACAAGAATAATAATTCCACGTAAAAACACTCAAAAGTAAAAAAAGATGATTTCTTCTCATTTCTCTTCAGAAGTAGCTTGAATAAATGCAATTTACCTTTTCAGTTGTCAATGGCACCCATTTCAGTAGTTTCCATCTCTTTTCTTGCAAAATTAGGGTTAGCGGGTAAACTAAGGTTTGCTAGGGTTTGCGTTTCATTTCAGTTTTCATTCTCTTTTTGCAAGTAGAATAGCCCCGTAGAGTTAGTTTCCTTTAATCACAATTAAATATTATCCTAAGAACTCATAGAAGTTGGCTTAAGCTCCTAGCGAACTTGCGCCAGTTGATCAAGTGATAGCCTACAATAAGAGCTAGTACTTGTGCATACAACACCGTCGTTTCCAAGTTTGTTACAAACTACCGGGTTGATAAAAGTAAAGTAGGAAGCCCCAGGAGTTGCAGCATTATTGCTGCAATACTAGTGCCCACCACTTTTTGGCACCGTTGCCGGGGAAATGTCAGAGTATTTTGTGATTACTACTTTTCTTCTATTTTCTACTGCAACATTATGCTAAGTAGTTTATTTTAGCAAAAGTAGATTAGTTGTTTCATTTCGATTTTGCAATTTCAATTCTGCAAAAGTAGATTAGACATTTCCTGCTTTCATTTCAATTCTGCAATTTCATTTCAGCAAGCGTAGATTAGACATTTCCTGCTTTCATTTCAATTCCACAATTTCATTTCAGCAACCGTAGATTAGGCATTTCTTGCTTTCATTTCAATTATGCAATTTCCATTCCAGCAAAGTAGATTAGTCATCTCTTGCTTTCATTTCAATTCTACAATTTCCATTTCAGCAAGATTCATTTCAATTAGTTGCAATTTGTTGTTCAATCCATTTCAATTTTGCAGGTACAAGCAGATAAAACGAAAATCACCCAAAAAGAAATTTCCTTTCATGCCTCGTAGGAACGTAGACAATTCAAGAAAATTCCTACCCAACACCCCCACCACATCACTAAGTCACCCTTCTCTCTTCTTTGGTGGAAGTGATCTAGAAGAACGTATAGGTGAACCTCTAGAGATATACGAAGATCCTATAACAGAAGAAGAGCAAGAAACCATTCCTCCTGAGACCATGGATGAAAACATAAACTTTAGAGGAAATGGGGAAAGAATAGAAGGTGCCTTTCCTATCCGAGAGACCAATGGGGACACAAAAATGAAAAACATAAGTCCTTTAGCCTTAACTCACTTCCATGGACTAACTACTGAAGATCCTGGTACCTTCTTGTTTGAATTTTCTTTTCTTTTTCAAACCTATGACTGTGCAGAGGACGAGCAAAAGTTGAAACTATTTCTTTATACCCTCAAGGATGCAGCATTGCGCTGGTTCATGGGGTTATGTGGAAACAATATCACAACTTGGGCTCAAATGCAGTAAGCCTTTAACAAGAAATACTAGGACTACTGTAGGTCAAAGGATACCAAGGAAGAAATCTTTTGAATGACCATGGGAAGTGATGAATCTTTAGAAGACTATGAAGAAATGTTTCAACTCAGTTATAAAAGGGCCAGGTGCACACTTGAGCTTGAATCTCTGAAGTTGGTTCTACTCAGAAGAGTCCCTGAAGACCTTCTATATACCCTCCATTTTATGGCTGGGGGAGACATCTACCAACTGCCTTATGATGACATAAAGACTGTGTTTAGAAACCATTCTAGGTCAGCTAGAAAGAGAGGTAGGGGAACTCAACCTTTAGCCAGTACATCCTCATCCAGTTCATCCCTTAGAAACAAACTTGAGAATCGGCTGGAAGATTTCAAGAGTGAGATGAGGTAGACTCTTGCCATGCAAATGGATACCTTGCATATCAAAGGAAACAAGAGGAAGCCAAGAGGGCTTTGGCCATATTTTGTCCCAGGTGCACTAGAAAGCATCCTAGGAACGAATGTCCATTGCACTCTATAGAAGTGTGTTTAGTTTGTGAAGAAGACCATCCTACGAATCAGTGCCCTTCCTTGCCCAGAATTAAAGTTGCATATCAGGGGGCCAAAGGAGCCACTGAACCACTCTATTTCATGAACCAAAGGAGGCCGCATGGACCCAGACCTTACCAGTAGGGAATGCAAGGGACATCCCAAACTTATTACAACCCAATCAAGCCACTTCCATGCCTTCTTGGGGTCCCCTGCTCATCCTTCCTAGTCCACACCCCCCCTTGGTTGTATCCTCCTCAATATCAGGCTGCGCCAGTTGCTCATTCATTTCACTCTTATGCTCAGCCACAACCTCAGTGGAATGCACCTCATCAGGGGTAGAGGCCCCAGTACAATTCTCCTCCCACTCTTTTGCCTCCACCACCTGCTCAACCTCAACCATTACCTCCTGCTCCACCAAGACAACCCCAAATACCTGCTCAATCAAACCTGAACCCCAATAACAGACAGGCCCAGCAGGTATATAGTCGAGAAACATCATGTCCGACCTATGCTGTGGAGATTCAGGAGATTAACCTATGGTCTGGGAAGGTTCTCTGAGATAGCCAACCACCTCCTAAGGAGGATGAGGAAGAAAAATAGGAAAGTGAACCAAAAGTAATTCCACCCTTTCCTGAGTGACTAACTGGAACCACACAACCCACCCTAGAAGAAAATAAACTTTTGTGACAATTGAAACAATTATGTGTAAAAATACCACTTCTCAAAGCCATAAAGGATGTGCCTATATACAACAAGATGATCAAGGAGAAGTGCTTTAGGCACCCAGGCAGGCGTAAGAGAGATGCTCCAACTATTAATGTCATATGACAACTGTCTGACCTAATGTTGGGGCAGGTAATCTGTCTGAAATATCTAGACCCTGGGATTCCTGTAGTCGATGTCCACATCAATGGCACTGTAATCCCCCATACCTTGATTGATCTAGGGGCTACCATTAATGTGATGACCAGGGAAACTATGCTCAAATTCAACCTTCAGGGTTCCCTGAGAAAGACCACAATAGTATTGCAGTTAGCAGATCATTCCACTATGACCTCAAAGGGGATTGTGGAAGATGTAATGGTCTCTATTGATTCCTGGGAGTACCCTGCTAATTTCCTGGTAGTCCTCTAATCCTGGGAAGACCTTGGTTGGCTACTGTAGATGCCTACATCAGTTGTCAAGCTGGGAACATGACAATCAAGAATGGGCATATGTCTAAGCAGCTAGTCGTATATCCACCTACACAACCTTTGTTAGAACATGATTTACCTCTCTGGTTGGAGGAGGAAGATGAGGATGAAGTCTATTTTGCACCATTGTGTGCAGTAGAGGCTACCATGGGGGGCCCACAAATCGAGGATGACCTTATTGAAAACTTGATTCAAAATCCACCCCCCAGTGTGTTGCCATTAGAAGAGTTGGTGGAAGAAACCCAGGCCAATCCTGTAGTTGATCTCTCTATGGCTGATCCACCCTCTCTTTGAGTCAAGAATGTGGAATTCGGCCCAGAAAGAACCTTGAGGATTAACTCATCCCTATCCACCTCTCAGGATAATGTGTAGCTTATTGAAAAACCACGTGGATGCCTTTGCCTGGAGCTATAAGGAGATGAAGGGAGTCCACCCTTCAATCTGTACTCATCACATTTACATTAAAGAAGATTGTAAACTAGTCAGGCAGCCTCAAAGGAGGATGAATCCAGCCCTTAAGGACATTGTCAAATAATAACTGCAAAAGTTGCTGGATGTAGCACTCATCTACCCCATCTCTGACAGTGAATGGGTCTGTCCTTTGGTGCTAGTGCCAAAGAAAAATGGGAAGTGTAGAATCTATGTAGACTATCGGGAACTGAACAAGGCCACCAAGAAGGACCATTTCCCTTTGCTTTTCATAGATCAAGTGTTAGATGGCCTGGCAAAGAAGAAGTTCTTCTCCTTCCTAGATGGTTTTAGCAGGTACAACCAAATCCAAATTAGCCTGGAAGACCAAGATAAGACCACTTTCACTTCTCCTTGGGGTACTTTTGCATACTTGGGTCCTTCCTTTTGGGTTGTGCAATGCTCCCGCCATTTTCTAGAGAGCAGTATTGAGCATATTTTCTGAACTGGTTCATGATTCAGTGGAAATCTATATGGATGACTTTACCCCTTATGGTTTTAACTTCTAGGAAGCTTTGACTAACCTGGGAAAAGTTTTAGCTAAGTGCATCGAAATGAACCTGTCCCTTAGTCCTGAAAAATGAGAATTCCTGATGACTGAAGGGACCGTGCTAGGTCATACAATTTCTTAGCAAGGATTACAAGTGGATCCCAACAAGATTGCTATCATCCAAAGGGTCCCACCTCCTCAAAAGGTAAGAGATGTTCGGAGTTTCCTAGGCTTAGCAGGGTATTATAGAAGATTCATTAAGGATTTTAGTAAGCTAGCCTCTGCATTGTTTGGTCTTTTGGGAAAAGATGTTGAGTTCATATGGACTGATAACTGTCAAGAGGCTCTAGATACCTTGAAAGGTAAACTGGTAATTGCCTCAATTTTGAGAGGTCCAAACTAGGCCCTACCTTTCAACTACACTGTAACCGAAAAGGAGCTCCTAGCTATAGTCCATTCCCTAAATAAGTTCAGACACTACATCACCAACTATCAAACATTCATACACACGGATCATGCTGCATGAGGTATTTGATGAATAAACCAGATGTAAATGCTCGTATTATTAGATGGTTACTTTTATTGTAGCAATTTGATTTGACCATTGTTGATAAGTCAGGTAAGGAAAATGTTGTTGTTGATTTCCTATCTAGATTAGATCTGCTTGCAGGTGAAGAAGGAATGGCGGATGATCAAATGCCAGATGAACACCTATTTGCTATTTCAGTACTCTCTCCATGGTTTGCTGATATAGAAAATTACTTAGTTTCAACACAGTTTCCGCCACACCTATCCTCAAAAGAGAAGAGAAAGATTGTGAGGAAAAGTGCCCCATTCACCTAGATTGGGGGAAATATTTTTAAACTTCGCCCATATCAGATTTTGAGGCAATGTGTCAGGGAGGAGGAAGTTTTTGATATTCTCCTAACCTGTCAGGATGGGCCCTGTGGGGGCCATTTTGCAGCAAAAAAGACTGCCTTAAAAATTCTGTAAGCAGGTTACTATTGGCCCACTCTTCATAAGGATGTCAGAAGATATATCAGCCAATGTGACTGATGTCAAAGGATGGGGAAACCTAATCCAAGGGATGAGATGCCTCTACAACCTCAAGTGACTTTTGAGCCATTTGAGAAGTGGGGCATGGATTTTGTGGGTCCTATCAACCCTCCTTCAAAACAAAAATATTACATCATTGTGTGTACTGATTATCTGACAAAATGGGCAGAAACAAAGGTGATTAAGGCATCAACAGAAGAAAAAGTAGCTGAGTTTTTGAGGGAAAATATCTTTTACAAGTTTGACTATCCAAGAGAATTAGTCACAGATCAAGGGAGTCAGCTTACCTCCAATCTGATTGAATACCTACTCACACATCAAAATATTAAGCACATAACTTCCACCCCTTATCATCCGCAAGCAAATGGACAGGTGGAAGTCATTGACCGAGCTTTGGAAGGGATTTTGACTAAGGCAGTGAGAAACAACAGAAAAGATGGGGCAAATCGATTAGTTGAGGCCACCTGGGCCTATAACACCACATGGAAAACCACCACAGGGTTCACACCCTATGAGCTGGTCTACGGGAAGAAGGCTTTGCTGTCAATAGAATTTGAATATAACACATTAAGGATGGCAGCTCAGCTGGACCTAGATCTCAGCCATGCACAAAAAGAAAGGTTACTTCAACTAAATGGATTGGATGAGCAAAGATTGCAGGACCTTCTTCACTCAGAGGTAGTCAAACTCTAAAGAAAAATATGGCATGACAGATACCTCAAAGAAAAACAATACCATGAAGGAGATTGTGCGCTGCTGTATGGTTCAAGATATAAAGATTTCAAGGGAAAATTGAGGACAAGATGGCTGAGACCATACACAGTAGAAAAATACAATGACAATGGTTCAGTCTTGATCTGGACCATCGACGAAGAAGCCATCCCCATGCTTGTCAATGGGCATAGGTTGAAGATCTACAGGAAGCCCCTTTGCAAGCAGGAATTCATTGAGAATCTAAGTAAAATAGTGTTGGTAGTGGAGCAGGTTTCTACCTCCACTCCACCCACACCCTAAACAAAAAAAAGAATAAAAGATCCCTGGGTGAAAACCCCTTGGAGGTGCCTAGGGCAGGTAGTAAGGGTGAAAACCTCCTGGAGGCACCCCAACTGTCTCATTAAAAAAAAAAAAAAAAGCAAAAAAAGGAAAGTATAAAAGAAAAACAGAAAAAACTAACTTTTTTGAATGGATTGCAGATTGCAGGAGGGTCACACAAGGAAAAAAGGACATGGCCAGGCTGCATACACCCTTGATAGCTCATTACTCCATCACCATTGTCTTTTCCCAGGCCTTGGTCTCGCTTGTTCTCAAAATTTTGCATCCTACAGGAAACTCTGCGCATTGTACAGGAGGCTCCTGTAGAAACTACAAAGAGCTCAAAATCAAGTTCAGAGAAGAATATGAGGGCTAGATATTTGTCAGAAGGCCTGTGGAGCTGCCTGCCACCATTCATCCTCCTAATTCTCCATTCCATCCCTGCACACCCACATTTCCACTCGCTTTTCCTTCCCTGCATAGAAAACCCAGAAATTCAGTTTCTTTCGTTTTTAAACAAAAAAATGATGATGAATAAAACAACAAAATTCTTCACTTGTTTCTTATCTAATGTATTCTAGCTGTTATTCCTTTCCTTCAGAACCTTCTTCAGCTGTCTCTTCAGTCCTTGCTTAAGCATCGGCCAAAAATTTTAGAGGGAGAAGCAGCTACAAGAAATCCTACAGGATTCCTGTAACAACTTATCCCTTTAAAAAAACAAGCTCCAGAGGCAGGGTCAGTGCAACCAAGATGTATGCAACGTGTAAGGAGCGGTGCCTGATCGAAAATCACCAGCATAAGCCACTAGTTTAGAGGCCACGAGCACCAGCAACAACAATAATAAAAAACTAAGTGCCAAAGTCTGAGCATGCAGAGCACAGTAGCGACTAATAGGTAAGTGGCTAAAACCGTTCCTCTGTTGCATGAATATTATTTAGGAACTACATAAACCATTGAGATGGTTGGGATTAAACAAAATCGGTGGCCAGCTAATTGGCCACCCTCATTTAGTTCAAACCACCCTCGTTGAGTTCAAACAAGCCTCGTCCAATTCAAGCAACAGTGCAGAAGATGCAGTCAGCACATGTGGTCCGTCAACTCGGGAAGAAAAACTCAGAACCGGTAGTGGTGGCTGCGTAACGGGAATAATGGAAGTGATGGTGGGTAGGCGACATGAAATACCATAATGGCACTAGAGTAGGACCAGGTCTGGATGGGGATAACGTACCCATCCTACCACCTCACCTCATCACCGCAGATCATGCCATCAGCTTAAGTACACTGCGGTCGAAGCCTCCAACACCTTTTGTTTTCATTTGTATCGATAAGTTCTCAACTGCAGGTAAGTGGCTAAACCCGTTCCTCTGTTGCATCAATATTATTTCGGAACTGCATGAACCATTGATATGGTTGGGATTAAATGAAATCGGTGGCCAGCTAATTGGCCACACTCTTTCAGTTCAAACCACCCTCATTGAGTTCAAACAAGTCTCGTCCAATTCAAACAACAGTGCAGAAGATGCAGTCAGCATGTGTGGTCCGTCAACTCGGGAAGAAAAACTCAGAACCGGTAGTGATGACAACATATAATGGGAATAATGGAAGTGATGGTGGGCAGGCGACATGAAATACCATAATGGCACTAGAGTAGGACCAACGGTCCGGATGGGGATAACGTACCCATCCTACCACCTCACCTCGTCACCGCAGATCACGCCATCAACTTAAGTACACTGCGGTCGAAGCCTCCACCACCTTTTGTTTTCATTTGCATCGATGAGTTCTCAATTGCAGCAACTCACCTACCACCTTCAGAACATCGAACCAGTCATTCTCTGCCAGTTTTCAAAACCCTCCCGCTTATCGGGCTCTACAGGAGCATTATCGCATTCTACAGGAGCGGAAACACCGTCTACAGGAAGGCCAGAGAGCAGCTCTCAAAGGAAAAATTTGAAATTTTTGCTAAATTTGAGCTTGAAAAGAGATAGGCTTAGAAACCCACTCTGCATGTGATATATCTACACAAGGTGGTGGGATTAGAAGCAAAGTATTGGGTTGAAAAAGGAAAGGAAAGTGAGCACAAAAGTCTGCATGTGTTTTTCTGAATTCTATACAGTCTCTCCATTTTCTTCTCTACACTAAAAGTCTATCTTTTTCTTCCCCGTATTCTCTTGTAAAAAAGGGATGAAACCATAGGAAATCAAGCCTGAGAAAAAACAAATTTACATTGGGAAGTCTTTTTACTCTGTGAGAAAGAAAAACATTGTTTTATATACTCTCTGTTCTATCAAAATATTGATTTCCTCCAAAATCTCGAGAAGTAAATTCAGGTTGATAACAGGGTTTGAAGGGGGGGAAATTGCAAATTGATGTTGTGAGAAAGAAGAATCCAAAAAACTCCCTCTCTGGTTCCAGAAAGGCAAACCTCAACTATTCCTTTGTTTTCAGTCCTGAAAATTTGCTACCTTCATCCTCACTTGAGCATTTCTAGCAGTCACTAAACACCATGACAGGAGGTTTTATGAGAAAGGAGCCTTTGAACTCTAATAAATTGCGTGAACACCCAGAAGTGGTAGCTATCTTCACCAGGGAAAACTAGATGCCTTTATTTGAGAGAATTCATGGGTATGATGAGGAAGTGACAGAGGCATTTCTAATTTCCTTAAGACCCCATTCAAAAACCCATGCTACAGTCAGTTTCACAGGTTTGACCATAGAGCTTACACTGGAATTTACCAGTAGAATCATAGGACTTCCACTTGGGCTCCCCTGGAGCAAAGAAGAAAAACCACTAGTACAGGTTGCTAAAAAGACATTTTTCCAGCCTAATGAACATCCTGTAGAGGATAAGAATGGGATCAAAAGGACAAGTATACCTCATCCATGGGGTGAGGTCAGAAACCGCATCATGAAATATATCTCTTGTGAAGGAAGATACAATATATTCTATGGTTATCACTTCAGATTATTGCATGAATTAAGATATGGAATTGACCTACCTGCATATAGAAAACTCAGTCTGCCATATTTTTTCCTCCAGTCTTTGATAGAGTGTGGCACCAAATTGAATGCAGGGGTTCGAGACCAACTGGCCCACCATGGGATCATTAAATTGTTGGTAGAGGATGCCCTCCACACATACACCATCCCTATAACATGGGAAATTTTCAGGAATATGACTAGGGAAGATGACATAAAAACTCTCACAGATGACCTTAGTCCATCTGGGAGTGAAGAGGAGGAGCAAAAAGAGGAACTTGAAAAAGAAATCCCTGAAGAGGCACAAAATATTGAAGTAGAAGAGGAAGAATAGGAAAAACAGAGAGAAGAAGAGAAACATGACCCAACCATAGTTGAACCTAAGGTAGAGAAGGAAACAACATCAAAAGCAGAAAAGAGGAAGAGGACAAAAGCTGAGAAGAAGAAGACCAAGACAGCTCAGAAAAAGACTCCCACTAGAAAGGCAAAGACTCAGCAAGAAAAGGAGAAAACACCACCAGAGATAGCAGAAATTAAAATAGAAACAACAGACACAGGAAAAACTACAGAGGGTGAAGAAGAAAAACAGTAGGAAGAAGTGTCCCTTGAGACACTAGCAAGGGAAGTGACAACTGTTCTTGCTGCATTGAGCACTTCAGCTAAGCAAAATGGGAAAAGAAAATGACAGACATCGATGTATTTCAAAGCCCAGAGGAGCACCATAATCAAGGTGGGCAAGCCGTAGTCACCATCAAAAGAACCCATTATCATTGAGGATGCACCTACTGTGACAAAGGAGGAATCTCCCTCCAAAATCTCCATCACCTACGAGAGAGGGAGTCCTAAGACCTCCATCTGGAAGGAAAGGATCAAATTAATGGACTCTAAAGCAGTCCTACAGGAGGCACAAACCTCTCTACAGGAGACACTAGCCAAGCTCAAAGAAACTGAAAAACTGGAAAGGAAGGTAGAGGAATAGTCCCAAGAGGAAGGTAAGGCAAAAGAAATACCAGAGCCTGGACCCCAGCCTAACTTAGGCTCCTATTACAATCTTCTGGAGGGTGGGAAGATCATCCCACAAAAATTTGCAATGCCTCTTTTCTTAGAACTAGAAAAGGAAAGAGTCAGGACCCACACCTGGATACAGATTGCAAAATCTAAAGGAGTCGAAGATGTAGGGCACATGGAAAACAAGTTGAGAGAGATGAGCAGAGAGTTGAACATGGTAAGGCACATAGAGAGCATCAAAAGAACTCAACTTCAAGAAGAAAATGAACTGTTGAAAAAGAAACTACAAGAAAGGGAACCTCAAGGAGGAAATAAGCTTCCAATCTTGGAAGGACAACAACAAAAAGAGGGACCCTAGGCATATAGTGAGACAGTAGAGAAATAGCAACAAGAAGAAGAACCACAGACAGATAGTGAGACACTGATAAAACAAAAGCAAGAAAGAGAATCTCAGGCAGCAACTGAAGTGCTAATTTTGAAAAGGTAGCTACAGGAAAAGGAAGCCCGTTAGCCTGCATGGCCAGTTGGGCAATGGAGGCATTGCAATGCAGACAACCAACTAAATCCTATGCACTGTATCTCAAAGATGAATGGCTCCAATTCTAGATTAAGGCATTGGACCAGAGGGGCACAATACCATTTCAAGATTATAGCCAGTTTATGCATTTATGTGATCATAGTTCAGCTGAGGATAAAGCAAAGCTAGCAGAATTTTACCTACACAACATGGCACGTCCTGACATGAATTTATGGGATCCAAATGCTGCATTGGGATACTTACAGCTAATGGCTATGTCTTCTTGAATGAGCCATGAAGAAAAGAGAGCAGTGGAAGTTGAGAAAATAATTTCAAAAGAGCTAAGTGAGCCCCTAATGATAAGGGTAGAACTAGCAGAACCCTTGGCTCTCATCTATGCCACCTACACCTTGCAGCCAATCCTCAAGTTCTCCCTGATTATGTTGACAAGCAAGCACAATCTATTGCTAATTTTGAAGATATGGAGAGATTGTTTGGAGATGACTGCCTTCATGCTTGCATGAGAAGGTGGAATACATTGCCACATAGCTTAAGGATTAGGGAGTATCACTCCTCAAACAGAATGAGGGAGGCCATGAGGAGAGTGCCCCTATATAGACACTCAATGAAAAACTTGAAAGCCAACTGGATTGGTCTTAAGTTAAGTCCTCCACTGCTGTTAGGACTATTGGAAGGAGTTAAGGAGGAGGAAGAACAGAAACAATGGGAGGAAGTGGACAGGAAAACAGGTTTCCATGATAGAGAGGAAGACATCACATCAGAGGCTTGGGATGTCAGGGAATCTGTCAGAGCTATTAACGATGAAGAGCTAGATTAGTTGCTCAGAGGATGAGCAACCCATTTAGCAGGGGGTGATGATGAGCCCCAGAAATGGGTAACTATATGGGCTCCTTATGCCTATTATTTCGATTTAATCCACCATTCTCAGTAGTTTTGTGCATGTTTTTGAATATATTTATGTCAATAGAGTGAATTAGGTTAGTCACTTTGCTATGTAGTCTAATGGATGTTTATTGCAGTTTTTTGGATAATTTTGGACAAAGACAAGGAATTTATGAGCACATGGAAGCCAAAACTCGAGGGAAATAGGGAAGAGGAATTGTAGGAGGGGTGTATCCTTCATTAATGACCCCTTCCTCGAATTATCCATCAGTAGCTCGGAGTACAAGGGCCCACATTGATGATTGCATGGGGCAGCCGAGCAAGTCAAGTAGGACTGCTATTATCTTCAGTTCTAGGAAGCCGAGTTCCTTAATTTTAGGAGGATTGTTGCGAGTACCCATTTGTATAAATAAGAAGGCTTCGAGCCTTGGTAGGTTAACCAGTTCTTAGTATATTTTTGCACTTTTATGTAGCATTGTGCTCAACTCATTTTTGAGCTCTTTTTGAGAACAATTTATGTGATGTAACTGCTATTTTTGATAATGAAGATGAACCAGGTTTTGAGCCAGCATTGATCTTTTTCAGAGGGCTGAAGCTCTTGGGTTAGGGCCCAACCCAAGCTTCCCAACACTCCTTTGTGTACTTATATTTTTTTGTTTCCATTCATGAGTTAATTTCTGTTGCATATACTCATTTTACTTCATTAGGTTAGGTTGCTTTTGATGGTTAGAATAGTTGTTTTTGTTTCAAGTTGCTTAAGTAAGTTGCTGTAGTGACAGAAAAAGATCCAGAAAGGCTAACAATAGGTCTTGATCTCCTTTCTCCCTTCTTGGGACTATGATTTGAAGTCAAGGCACTACTGCTGCCACCAAAAACGCAGTTTTTGCTCTTCCATGCAACTGCTAGTGTGATACTTTGATTTGGAAAAGTTGATATTGGTTCAGATTCAATTACTTAGATCATTTCATGTCCTTTTACCATAGTTCTTTCGTATGCTTTTCTGTTCATAAGGTACTGTTCAACATTTTTTGGTTTTAGGTCAGAAATTAGGTTAAGCTAGACAAAACTCTATTTTTTAGTTCTTGCTTTGGTCAGTTTTGAGAAGTAAATGTGAAGGTCTCTTGCAGGACATCCAATCTCATCATTCCTCCATAAAACATTCAACACCAGCTCACTTCTCATAGATCCCCCAACTTATTCGCCACATTTCGCCAATCTGCCCTAATTTCTGCGTTGTTTTTCCATAAAGTTGTTTTCTTGCCATTTGAACAAATCCAACCATCTCCTTCATCCCTGATCTTCCTTGAAAAGTTATAGACCCCTCAACACCTTCATCTAGCTTTCATTTCCCCTTTTCCATAATTTTTCTACCTTCAAACCTCCAAAAACCACTTTTGGCCTCCTCCTGTAGAACCTCCTGTAGATCCCCTGCAGCCTCCTGTAGAATTTCTTGTGAGTGATTTTTCGAAGTCTGATAGCAATGGAAGTCTTCAAAAGGGTACTAGGGGATTCTTAAAAACTCTCCACACCTTCCTCACCATTTGCAAAAGCCAACTCCATCTTCCTTTGCCACCAAAACTCTGCACAATCACAACCAGTCAAATCACAGGCATAATGATTCCACATAAAAACACTCAAAAGTACAAAAAGATGATTTCTTCTAATTTCTCTTCAGAAGTAGCTTGAATAAATGAAATTTACCTTTTCAGTAGTCAATGGAACCCATTTCAGTAGTTTCCATATCTTTTCTTGCAAAAGTAGTGTTAGCGGGTAAACTAGGGTTTGCTAGGGTTTACGTTTCATTTCAGTTTTCATTCTCTTTCTACAAGTAGAATAGACCCTGTAGAGTTAGTTTCCTTTCATGAAAGTTAAAGCTTCTTCTGAAAACTCATAGAAGTTGGCTTAAGCTCCTAGCGAACATGCGCCAGTCGATCAAGTGACAACCTACAGTAAGAGTTAGTACTTGTGCATACAACGCCTTCGTTTCCAAGTTTGTTACGAAATACCGGGTTGATAAAAGTAAAGTAGGAAGCCCCAGGAGTTGCAAAATTATTGCTACAATACTGGTGCCCACCACCCATCCTTGGTGAAGCCACCCGATGGTGTACAATTGTGGATGTGTTGTGGTCGGTAAGCCTAGCCCCTTCACGACCTCTGCCGAAATGAGGTTCTTTTGGCTCCCATTGTCGACAATGAATTGTAGTGGGGAGCCCTTTACCCACATCTAGGAGTGGAAGAGACACTCCTCCTCCTCTGGATCTTCGGGTTTCTCCTTTTGGATCTTTGTGGTGGCAACAATGTCATTGGGCTTCACATCGATAATCTGCTTCCCTTTGTCATTCCCCTTGTCAGGTTCTGACTCAGAGTCGGAAAATGCATCTGATTCTGAAACCTTTATCTCAGCCACTAGTGATTGCTTGGCCCAACACTCACTTGTATTATGTGTCTAGCTCTTATGGAACTCACACCACTTTCTTGTGTCCTTCATGATGTTTTTCTTTGCTTGCAGCTTTGGCGGGTTGTCTTGGGCCACCCCGCCTTGGCTTTGTCCTTTGTTCTATGGTTTGGGGGCACCTTTCCATTGCTTCTGATTCGTAGATCCAAAGTCTCGCTTCTTCTATTTAAACTTTTGCTCGATCTTGACGGTATATCGGTATGCCGTGTCGAGCGAGGGGATGTTTAGGAATTCTATTTCTTCTTGAATGTACTTGTGCAGGCAGCTGTGGTAATTGAGTACCAAATGATGCTCCGAATACTTGATACCCAACTTTGTGTGAAGGGTATGGAAAATATTGGTAAACTCCGACACATCTTGGTCCCTTCCCTGCCATAGCTTGGTCCTCATAGCTTCCCATAGGGTAGTACTACTCCTTGATGGCATCCCGAATTGAATCCTAAGTGGGTGTGGTTGAAAATAGTGAGCCTGTAATTTCATCCTTCTGCTTGCAGTAGGTTTCCCACCAGTCCTTGATGTGGGGGGCTGCTTTGAGAAGAGCGAAAATAATATTTTCCCGACTGGAAAAATCGTGAACAGAAAAATAACCCTATAGCAGATTTAACCATTTATCGACAGCATCTGCATCTATCTGACCCTTGAATATGGGGATTTCAAAATTAGCTTGTACCTTAAATTGTGTGGTGTTTCCATAGTAGCTTTTGGACGCCGATGCTTCGCCCCTGGGTAGCTGTTGAAGGATCTGGGCAAAGCTGTCCATCATCACGTTCCTTTGTTGCTCGAGGGCTTCTTCAAGAAAGATTTTGATAGGATCTCCCACCCCCTTGTCTTTCTTTTCATCTGCCATGGGAGGTCGTCAACATTTGTGAGGTTGGTCTTGCAAAGGTTCGACCAGTTCAAGCCCTAACTCCTTATATCCCAACCTCATTGAGGGCATGCAAAGAAAAATAGAGAAAATGTAGATTGCTCTGATACCACTGATCCAGATTTAAATAGGAATGCAACAAATTACAGAGATAACCATAAACATAGAGATGCAACAAAAATAATACCTCATTTCATTAATGTAAAACACTGAAATATGCTTACAAACAATAATGGAAATAAACTAGCTAGGGCGATGGTAGCATATCTATGAAAGAGATGTGTCGGCTACATGCCTCTGAACTATGTTACAATGAGGCTCGAAGGCCTATTTATTGTTGAGAAACAATGGAAAACCCTAAACATCCAAAAATCTAACCCTAGAAGATGAAACACCAAACTGTGGGCCCCGTTTGGGTAAATTGGTACATCAACTTCCCGAGGTCATAACTTTGGCATACGATCTTCATTTGACGCGCAAAATATCTCGTTAGAAAGATCTATCTTGCTCCCAGTTTTCCCAAAAAATGTCGTTTAGGGCCTCGAAATGACTCCCGAAGTTCAAGACCCCAAAAACTGCTAAAAATAGTAAACTGTAGTACAATTAAGGAAACTAAAAAGCTAAAAGAAACAATGGTGGGGGTCCAAGTGTACTTAGCAGGTGGCCACCAATATCCACCTGGATCATTAACTCTGTGCTTTTACAAGTTTCCAAGGGGTGCACTCACCTCACCCTCCTCGTGTTAGAACCGTTCATGCACCTTCCTTGAGTTGCTGCACATGTCACACCCTTGCTACCAATAGGGAAATCTTGCTTGCCTCTGTTGGAAACTGTGGTCAAGGCGATACTATACGACCCACTGCTGGGACTCCTACACCAAACAGTCTAATGTCTAGTTGGGACTTCTTACTGGGGAGATCCCCTGACATGTTGGTGGGTCTAGCACCATCAACATTTTGGCGCTAGAAGGAGGGCCAGATGACAAGCTATGTCCTGTCATCCTGTTTTGAAGCTTTGCACATCTATCATGGATTCTATTACACTCACCTGTCCATGATGTTTTTCGCATGCCAAACCTCTCAACATCACGAGGGAGTTTTTGATCTGTTGACCGAATTCACGTATGATGGTGAAGGTGAAGTGGCCTAGCCTGAGTACTTAGAAGACTTCTATGCATTCCTTGAGAATGCAGAGGAGTCCTATGCAGAAGAGGTTATTCTGCTGCTTGCATACACACTTTGTGTATCCCCACTATGGTGGTGCTTTAGCCTACTGGCTGGCAGCATGCACTCACTTGAAAAGTTCTGTGATCTCATTGAATCTACTTTCCATCATTTTGATTCATAACCTCTTGAAAAAAAACTATTAGGGCAATGGAAGGCTCCGCAAGAATCGCCTAATTATTTTTGGCAACGCTTCCGTGTTTTGTAGTTTCAAGCTCTGAAAATCCAGATGAAATTCTAGTATCTCATTGATAGATATGAATATTGTCTTATCAAATCTGTCAATCCCAAGAAGAAGTTCAAGCTTAAGCCTCATTCATCATACTTCGGTGATGGAGCCACATAATCATAGATGAGCACAGTTGCTGTCACAAGTGACTATCCGTCGTCCCATCATCAAACAACTCCACCATGCAGAGTGATGTGGGACAACATACACACACATTTGTTGAACCGACATGTCCTCCTAGCATTGCTCCTTCTGATTTTTTTGTAGACTTGGTTGGGAATCCCATGGGTTATCACATGTATTTCATACCTCAACCTCCATCCTTGTATTATGATCATCCTCCAGATTTCACTGTCTTGTGTTCTTCCATTTAAGACTCTACACCTATTTTGAATGAGGATCGATCTATCGACGGAGTTGGTGTTGCACAACCAACTTGCACTGGCATTCATGAAGAGTTTGAATGGGAGATTGAACATCCACTAGCAGTAGAGGACCATCCCTGTCTATCCGTACCTCCTCCATTTTTTCCTGACCTCCTTGGTGATCCTGCCATCCCAGATTTTTCATGTGTATCTTCGTCTATGGAAGCACCCATTGATAATCATTTGTAGGACACACCAGATGTTAGCCCATCATTTGACAACAGAGAGGACCAATCATTCTTTGAACATCCACTTGAGTTTTCATCTATCTTTTCTGGAAATGCAGAGGATGAACATTCTTTCCTTTTATCTACCCCTTTGTGAAATTCATCAAATCATGAGGATGCCCACCAACATCCTGAGTTTTCTGATCTTGGTTGTCATGATCTCTTTACCTCATCATCTGATCACAATGTTGATTCACTCATTGTTAATCCGTCTAAGCCACTGGTCTACCATGATCCATCTGTCAACGAAGTCAAAACCCCGCAGAATGTAGAGGCACTTCATCTCGAGATGATGGTTATGCCAGGCCCTTGCTATCCTCAGGTTGGTTTTACTTCTGATCAGGAATTGTTCAAACATGCAAGGCTCCTCATCACTCATATGTATGCATTGAACAATCTAACACTCAAATTTCAATTCCTTCACTCGAACTACACAATCCCATCGCTCATGCATTGGAGGAATCTTACACAGAAAGCACACTTGTGCAACATAAGTGGTGTACCTTTCTCATGTTTTCTTGCATATCAGGGTTAAGGGAATGCATACAATCATCATTTGCATGCAATGTAGCACAACACCATGAAAATTCCACAGAGTGCATGTCATGTGCTTTCACTCATTTTTGTTTTGTGGATGCTTGTAAGCTTGGAGTGTGTCTGTCTTCATTGTTGTATCTTTCACATCTACTGGTTCGCACAACTGTGTTGTTCGCGAACCATGCCTTCACTAACATGGGTCAACCAATGTGCCAGTGGCTACATTGGAAGTATCACTTCACGTGAGATGACCCATGCACTGTTAGCTTAAGAGTAGGAGTAGTGTGTGCTTTTGAGTCGTTTTCTTGCATGCATGTTTGCTTCATTATTTGTATGTTTGTTGCTTGCTTGTTTGTTTGCTCATTCACTTTGCTTACGCATTTTATTCTTTTTTGCTTTGCTTTTGGTTTGTCTTCTTGTTTTTTTTCATAGGTTATTTTCGCATGGACCGTGTGCAACTCTTGAAGCAAGTTGGGTAAAGTGCAAGAGTACTTGTATAACTATCAACATTTGGTTATCTATTGTTTTCTCTATTATGTAAGAACTTGTTGTCTTCATTCCATGATACATCAATGGAAAATACGTACTCTTCAAAGTGAAGCTTGGTGAAAACATAACACTTGCACGCTAACTAGTATCAACTACTCTAGTAAGTTGTTTTTGGGTTAATCTTTGTCAACTCAATCAAGTAGAGTAAGGTGATGGGGAAACCTTAACAATAATGTCAGAGGTATATATATATATATATATAAACTACTTCTATAAGGAACAACCTCTTCTGCTCTCAATAAGTCAAGATCCCTCTTCCACCTCTGAAATGAATAAGTGCTATGCACAATTATGAAAAAAATGAAAATGTGGAAAAATTTGAAAAAAATGAAAAATGAATAAGGAAAAAGAAGAGAAAGGTTTCCTACGTAGAGAGGTGATATAAGTAACTCTGCTGAGGTACTAACCAGGCTCGCTGGCAGTGGAGTGATGCTTGTGTTCCTCCATGACTCCACCAGGGTACTGTTCAGGCCTGCTGGCAGTGGAGAAATACCAAAGAAGAAACTAAAAATCTGAGAACCATAAGGCTTGTGCACCAATAGACCCTTCATTCCCAATCGGAACAACTATTTTGGCTTGTCTTGGAATGTATGTCGATTGACCAAGGGCTTGGTAGATCCTACATCTTACAATCAAGAAAGTGTGGAAACCAAGATGAACAGAGAACTGAACAATACTTCCGGAGGTGTTAGACTTGATTTTCATGAACAAGGTCCATTTAGAGAGTTGGAGTTCTACCAGTGTGTTGCCAAGTGTTGTAGTGGCTACAACCACACTCCAAAATTTTTCCTTAGCTTTGTTTTGGAGCCTTCCTACCAACCATCCTTAGCATCATGTCTTGCACTATTAAGCACATTAGCTTCAACTGTTTCATAGAGTCTTATCAACCTGTGCATGCAAGTTTGTTCCACCTCCTCCACAGGTTGATTTCTAGACTTAGTGCTAGTTGCTGGTAGAGAAGCTACCTCTGGGAATTGCACAATTATGGAGGGGAACCAACCTTCCCTCGAGAAATTGTTCAAACCCAGCTAGACACCCAATTGGGTTCCAGAATTGCGCAATTCTTCTTGTTAGCCTTCCTCTCAAAATTTGCGCAACTCATCTCAGGACAACTACTTAGCCCATAAATTGCACAATTATGGGCATTAGTCACCTATTTCTCCCATAAATTGTGTAATCCCTCTAGGACAGCTAGCCCATCAACTAGTGGAAATTGTGCAAATCTGTCTAGGCAACCCGTGGGCTCAGAAATTGCGTAATGCAGTCCGACAGGCTTCCTTGAGAAAATTGCGAGGTTTGACCTACGACAGCTGCTCAGCCCAGAAATTATGCAATCTTGGGAGAAAATCACCTCTTCCTCTTAGAAATCATGCAATCCCTCTAGGACTGCCATCTCTGCTCAGCCCAGAAACAATGTAGAGTTTCATCCCAGGCTCATAGACCGATTCATGTGCCTTCAGGTTGACCGGTTCCCCCCGGGACCCAGTAAAACTGATTTGCATGCATGGACTGCTTTTCCCAAGGCAACATGCAAAGGCACCATTGATTTAGGGATCTATGTTTGGAAGTTGGAGGTTACATGCAATGCTCATTTTCAAAACTTACCGCTAAGTGTCGTTTTTCCTAGATTTGTGGTATGCGTGTCATAACCCCTGTGCACAGGTAAGTTCCCTTTGTGGACAGAGGCAACCCCTCTAGCCCTAGAGTGGGTCTAGTCACTACACAGACAATACCAAAGCAAATTTCCTTAGAAAGTTGGTGTTATGAAGACCTACCTTCAATCTGACGTTCGATGAAGTCCTCATCGTGTTGCTCCAGCTCTTTGTTCTTCTAGTCATTCATACCTGAAAACAACATGTAGAGAAACACCACAAACGCAAATAGAAAACAACCAAACAATCTACTTGAAGAGTCAAGGAACCTCAAGCTATCGTCATATAATTTAACACATGATATAGGAAACAAGATATTGATTTGTATTAATATAAATCAAAGTAAAACTTACAACCAAGCCTTGATGTCGTAAGCCTCCTTGGTCCTGTTGGTATGTCTCTGTAAGCATTTACTTGTGAACCGTCTCCCAAGGGAACATATGACTCTCTCTTCGGTCCAATAGGGCTGATACTAGAAAGCTCTCAAGCCAACTTTACTCTCTCAAGTCAAAGTACAAATGAGGATACTTCCACACTCCAATAACACTCTCTACCTCTACTCCTCTCTTAGAAACTTGAAACTATCAAATTACATCTAGCTGTCATCCAGTTACATCCAAGCTAGCTGATGTTATTCATGGAGGAGATATTTATACGAGGAAGAGGTCCCATAAGAGAAGGAAGGAAGAGCTTATCTCTTAGGGAGGTTGTAAAAAAGGTGGAACAACTATCCCAGAGGAGAAAGGTGAGCTCAATTGACCCAACAACCAGCCCTAGGACCGCCCATGAAGCAATTTCATCTAGAAGCTTCGACGAGTTTTTGAAAACTTGCCAAATCTAGCTCGTCGTAGGTGCAACATACAGATAGAGTGAAGACTTCACTAGGGATAGTGTTAACTTGACCATCTTTGCGAGGGGGATAAATTTTGACTCGCGATGATCCAGAAACTTAGGTAAAAAGGGTCTTCTTCAGGGGTAATGAAATGAGACACTCTTCCTGAGATTGCAAGGAAGGTAATGACACATAATTGACAACATGACACAACACAGATGTCAGTAACATGGACCGACGGTATCTGGGATCAGGGAATGGAGAGTCGGTGATAAATCACTGTGTAACAGATGCCCCCTAAAGCATGAAGTCCGAGAGAGTGGGAGGGGTGAAATTCTTTATGAATCCATAATTGAAATAGAATGTCCTCGCAGAGAACCTGCAGATGCAAGTACAACTGATATCTCTGATACATAAGTACATAGTGAAAGGAAATACACGTGCATAAGGCATGGGCACAACCATCCAGAAGATAAACATAAATGTTCTGTGTTATGGACATAACCATCAAATCAAAAAGATCATAAAAAAGACTCAGGTATGGTCGCAACCATCTAATCAAAAGAGTCATGTATAAATCAATCCACGCAACCTGTACTTGTGTAATCTGAGCCCAGGGTCTTGAATCCCAACCTGACCACTGTACAATTTCTAATATGCGAATAGATGTGTTGAAGTTGAGCACATTAGAAAATCACTTGATTACTAGCCAATGATGTGAATCGTTAACAAGTGTGAGAGAGACCACCAATAATGTCAATGGTTCTCAAGGTACTGCTAGTACAATCTACAAAGTGTGAAAAAATGGTCTGGAGTCAAACACTTGTGAAATCAACCAATCAAAGACCAATGATGCAAGCCTGTCATCGAATGCAAAGAACTTTCCATTGAGGCATGCAAGCTCCAAGGTACCAGAAAGGAGTCTCTAGGTCAACTTCCTGGATAATGAGTTGAAGTCGATAGGAAGTGACCAGTCAAACGAGGGCCATAATGTTTCCCACATCATCAACGTGAGACGAAGGAACAAGATGATTGTGAATGAGACAAAGAATTTGAGGAAGGTGTGTAAGGCTACACATTTCAGAAGGATTAAGCTCTTGGACATATCGGTGACATGACTCTGGAATTTGGCAACATTTTGGTACTAAGGGATCAAAGGTCATGACGATGCAGTAGGGATCAGATGGAATGAGGCAAAATGAATAACCCAAAACCCGGAAGGCTGATGATAAAATGAGGATATCCCAACCTGACACGAATAAGAAAGAGTGTCGATGTCCAAGAGCGACAAGTTGTCGTAATAACTAATGTAATCAACAGAATGCTTCCAAATTTCTCCCCACCATTTCTGGCGATTACCCCAATTGTTTTTGAAACACAAGCTTGAAGGGGATATCATATGCTTGTAATGTAAGTTCATCCTTTGGACGAATCCCACCTCGTGAGTTTTAATGAGCCCTAGGAAGGAGAAGCTAGATCTTGTCATGGTGACAAGTCTAATGTCGTCAGGGTTTAACGAGTCCAACATAGGTAAAACTTGGAGTATTTTTCATGTTTAGAGAGTTTGAAAAAGACATGGAAAATAAAACTCCAAAGGTCCCTTTTCATAAAGTTGTCCCTCAAACCCGAAAAGGTAGAAAATAATATCCAAGGGAACTTATTTACCATGAAAGATCAACGCATACCTTTTTCGTAAATAATCTATCGCAACTCAAAAAAGGGGTAAACGTATACTGGGTAGATGATGCTTCACAGACTTTAACGAGTTCAAAGTGACAAGAGCTCAACAATCTTTTCACATTTCGAGAGTTAGAAAAGATCTTAAAGATGACTCCAAGAGGGACTTTTTCGTGTTTTTATCGAGTCCAAAAAAGTATAAAATATAACTCGCAGGGTAGTCACCAGGGTTCACGAAACCTATTGCTACACAAAAACAAGCGTAAGATTCATGTTTGATATAAAAACGTGAAATAGTCAAAAACCCTAATTTATAAACCCTAATTTGACCAAAAAGGCTTATAAAAGAGTCATTTGGTTAAAAGAAATTACTTTTTACCATTTTACGTCAAAGCGAAAATTTTACCCTCGTGCATTTGAAATTCCAACGGTCGACTGGAGAAAGATCAACAGCCTGTCAGCAAATTTTTTCAGTCCAGGTAAGCTCTAATTGTTTTCCTGCATTTTTTCATAGATATTATGTTGTTTTTGATGGTTTGAGCCTCTCCAAGGAAGGTTTTAGGGCTGGCATATGCGCGGCAGTCGTCGCGAGTCGCCAGCTTGGGACTGCGATGACCCAATATCTTCCACGGGGAGAAAACGGGGTCTTCGTGACTATACATGGAAAAGTCACAAAGATCCCAATTTTTCTCATTGGGTGATTTTGGCTTGGTGCACTTGTTTGAAAAACAGGCGCGTCGAGCGCCAATTCTTCAAAATTGAGGCCATTTCTTTGGATTTTAAATGCAAGCAAAGTATTTATAATCTTTGATGCGTGTGTGCAAGAAGAAAAATGGTGATTGAGTGGAAAGAACAAGAGAATACTGGCGATGATGAACTAGCCATGGGAGACCAAGATTGTTTGGACATGCTCCAGAACTGTGGTCTACTAAAATTTTTCATCGTGCCTAGTTTGAGGGCACAACCAGACTACTCCAATATCTGATTGGAGTGTGGGATCTGAATGAGGCTAAGTTCATTATCCGAGGGCAAGAGCTAGAGATTGAGGCAGCATACATCTATTTCTTGACGGTTTGTCATGGAGGGGGGAAAGGCCCCGCATGATCAGAACTCAGATCACTGGAGAAACTATGGACATGATGATGGGAAGAATGTGTCTAGAGGTAGAGAAGTCAGACAAGGGCGGAAAGCTCAAGATTGCTACTATCAGACTTGTCTCTCCTTGTCCTTCTCTTGACCATTACTAGAGAAGCTGGCTCACAAGCCCCTCATGAGGCCACCAAAACCGAACTTCGGCTGGCCGCCAACTGCACAGATCCCACTGTCTTCAATTGGGCTGTGGCCGTGGTAATGACAATTAAAAAAGTGCCAATGAGGGGATGTAAAATAGTTCAGGTATGGGTCCATCCTAGTATCATTCATCCTTGAGTGCCTTCCTATCTTTCAGAGACAAGGAGAAGTTGTAGCATGGTTGACTCCGCGGGAACCATGAATGACTCGGTGTGCGCTGCTGATGCCCAGAGGAGGCGGGGGTCAACATATGTCCCGGAAACCCAAGTTTTTCCAATGGTTGGACCACTAGTTGGTTGTCATCGAGGACTGGGCATACGCTGGACTAGATTTCAGAGGCGATCTAGAGTTAGTACTTCCCCCTAGGGAACACTGGGACCAAAGAGGTAACAAATTTTGATTTTGAAGATTTTGTAATTTTTTTTTCATTTTTTATATATGTTCTGATCACTATGTTTCAATTTGGTAGATGTTAGGGTAGAAAGGCCTACAGGCTTGTCTCTGATTGCTCGAAGAGTTGAGTGGGAGTTTGAGATTCCTACTCCTGCTGGAGACGTAGAGGATGAGATTGCTCAAGACCTGGAGGGATTGATGAAGGGAATCCCTGACTGCACGAGATTCGAGGATGTCCCTCGACAGTACCAATGACATACAACAGGGTTGTTGGGCAGGATTCACCGACTCCTCAAACGTGTAGTTTGGGCAGTCGTGTGCTATAGAGAGCACCACACGGATTAAACTCCTAGGTTTAATATCTGCCATTTTTTAAAGACATGTTGTCTTATGATGTAACCGAACACATATTTTTTGAGAACTTTGATGTACAACACTGACACACACACACACACACACACATATATATATATAGATATATATACCTATGTTTTTCTTTGCTATATGACTTATTATGTCTTTAATGATTTACTTTCATAAATGTCAGAATTGATGTATTTAGTTAATGTATTTAGTCTTCTAGGAATGTTTCGATATGTAATATAATCAAAATTCCTTTCGAGTAAACGAACACGTAAATACAACCTTAAATTTCAATATTTATGACGGAATAGCGACAGGCACCATCAGCGAAATCGACATAAGGTGCGACATACATCTGCATAAGAAGCAAAAAATGACATAATAAGTGGAAAACGCTTACATAACAGTGCACGAAAGACTCATGCATAAGATGAGGTGGTGCATGCCCCCCTAGCATAATGACTCAAATCGAGGTACATGCCCCCCAAGCTTCATTTCATTCAGCTAGATGGACATGATGAAGGTTCACTTTCGAGATCTTGGAAGACTCGACTGGGATTTTATGAGGTCTTAAGCAAAGACTTGATTTGGAATAGGGATTTATTTCATTTTTTAAATATATTGACATAGGAAAAGAACTATCCTCAAATCCGTGGTTTCATTTTTTTAACGAGGTTGACACATGAACAAACAATACTTGTAACAATTGTTTCATTTTTTAACGAGCTTGACACAAGACAAGGAACTATGCTCCGTCTCTTTTTTCATTTTTTAATGAGGTTAACAAAAGAAAAATGAACCCTCCTCATAACCCTTGTTTCATTTTTTAACGCACTCGACACAAGACAAGGAACTCTTCTCCTTGAAACTGTTCATGGGCCATATGAGAACATGGATCCCAAGAGGTCTTCGCTAGACGGAAGAACCATGCTTTGGGAGGAATACATGTCATTGGGTACCAATGACAGATCGAGTTCCAATGCCCCCAGTACATGATGTATGAGACCTTCTGCATGATTATCAACAGATGCAGAGGTGGAACGGGTAACCACATAATTGACATGTGGCGGGGAAGGTACTGCTTGCAAACAAGAGTTGATAGGAGACAATGGTTGTAAAGGAGATATCTGGTGACTAATGAACGACAATTTATCAAGTTTCACAATTCTTTCGTCATGCGAAAAACAAACCACACGAAAAAGTGAAGAAACAAGAGCTCCCATGACATAAATATAGTCGCGTCTAAGGAGAAGATTGAAATCTAACGCACCTTGGATGACCACCACGCCTATATAGATAGTTTTTACTCCCAAAGTAATAGGAATCTTTGGAAGGATCCCTAAGGGTTGACTGGTTCCTCCGTTGAAAGCCAACAGATTCTGGGTGACAGGCACAAGCTGTGGGGAGCCCAAAGCTTGCCAAGTAGTGGAAGACATGAGGCTAATAAACACACCTTCATCAAATAGAGTACCAGGTACTGCCATATTAGAGGCATGTACGGTGATTTGGAAAGGCACATAGGATGGGAGGCGGAAAGTAGTCAAGTGACTCCAATCGAAGGAAATGACCGAACTACTTGGTGGGGTATCGTATGATTTCCCCCATGCGCTACAAGAATAGAAGAAAGACTCTCCTGAGCAGCTAGGATAGGAGGGCCATCCTTTGATTCATAAGAATCTAAAGAGATGAGAAGAACATGAGCAGTATGATCATTATGCACTTCCAGAACAGAGTGGGAAACTGGCGGTGAAACCAGGTCGACACTCTCTTCGACCAATGGTTGGTCGAGAATAGGCACCAAAGAGTCAGGTTCGGGAAGATTAGGGTGGGTAAGAGATGAATTTAATTCAATCTCTTTACCAACTGGGAGAGGGTTAGAAGAAAGCCTCTGATAACCAACAAGGAGTTGGGGGTGAGAAGCTATAAGGTTTTCCAAAACTTTGGAGGCTGTATCCATAAGAGGACAAGGGTGAAGAAGATTTTCTCCTTCACATAACCTTTAGGGAAATCTAATCTTCCCTTTCTTCTTACCATCACTAGCTAAGAGAGTAGCATTGACATGATCTCTAGAGGTCGATGAGGATGGTCGATCCAAATTTTGAGACCCTACCTCCAAGACTCTTGGAATGCCAGGGTAGTCTCGAAGATAAAGATCACCCTTACACAACCTGCAAGGGAATTTGACCTTCCATGGAGGATCATAATTTTTTCCAATAAGGGTAGCATTTGGAGTAAAATTCGCATGGTCGACCCCTTGCTTAGTTGACTTCTTCTTCGTCTTCTTCTTATTCTTAGCCTCCTGGTTACTAGATTTGAAACTTTCACCAGGCGAAGTAGAAGAGGAAGGTGAAGAAACAGGGGAAAAAGGTGAGGGGTCAAACTTATAATCATCATGGCATGATTTGAATGAAGGCGATGGTGTGATCAAAGTCGAGACAGTTGGGATTACTGAGGTCGAGAATAACCAAATAGGTAAACCAATGGTTAACCCAGGGAGGGACAATGTCGCCATATAAGGAGCACCAAAATTTCCGAAGGAAGGAAAAGGACCAGGGTTCCCTTCTGAGGGTAACCCTTGACTGGTAGACTCCGGAAATGTTGCCATTGGAATCGACTCTAAAGAATAACTAAGGAAATCAATTGTTACCAGGAATGTTTCATGGGAAGTTAATTTCGGAACATTGGAACAAAACTTTGCCTTTTAATGTTTTAAGAGTTGAGAAAATGATGAAAGGTGACTCTATCACTTTCGATTGGAAACAAGCTCGAAAGGACAAGTGCTCAAATGATCCTTTTACTTTTAAAGAGTCAAAAAGGAATGAAAGTGATTGTTCTGAAATTCTAGGCAAGAGGTTTACTAGACAAATTGTAAAACTGCATATACACCTTGGTAATAAAATGAAAGAGAAATGACTAAGGACTTCTCATACGACAGTCAATCTTCCTGAATGTTGTGTTTGGTGTGTTACAACTCGTAAGGTGGTAGACTCGGCTTCCTATGGATAGTAGGATGATAACCTTGTGGGGTCCCCCAATATATACATGATAGTTAGGGGAGCACAAATCCATACTAGCATCTATTGTATCACAAAAGGAGGAATCACCCAACCTTAGTGAGAACAATAGGAACTAGGTTTAACGACGCCAGAACACATCTCTAGCCTAGACCTCTAGATATGCAAGCGTTAGGTTCCAATGCATTTTTAAGTTCATTCAATAAATTTTAACAGTTAATCCTCAATTAAGTCTCGATTTTAAGACCCTATTGAATGTATCTTTAACACTCCTAGAATGCAACCTAAATGAGAAAAAAGACCATTTCCATTGGATGAACAACTAGTTAAGGAAGAGTTAGAGGTTCAATGCATAATAGCTGAATGGAAAACAAGCAAACCAATCAAAGAAAAAGGAACAATTCTAACATCTACTCAAACCCTCAAGCAATCTGAACGAGAAAGAATGAGAAACACACTTTTTTCTTTTCAAGGTCTTAATCTCAAGAATCTACTAATGCAAAAAATGTCTTTCAAATATTAACACAAGATGAATGCACTTTTTTATTTTCTTGAATAAATGATAAGAAACTACATGCAAAAATGAATCAAAGACTCATCACTAAAGAAATAATCATTTTTACAAAACTAGAAAGCTATCTCATTGACTGGGAGGAAAAGCAATTTATGCCAAGCGAAAGAAAGGGATCGAACGAACAAGACAAGGAAGTTCAGTGACCAAACACACACACCAATAAAGAGGATGAAAAACAACAAAATAGAAGAAGCCTCAAACAATGAGAGAGATTTTACCAAGCAGAGTCTAAAGATCTCAATGAATGAGTGACCCAAGTAAACCAAGCAATAGAGAAACCCTAGGGTATTTAGGTCACACGGTTCAAGAGAGAGGATTTGAAAAGACTTGAAAACTAAAATAAAATATCTTGACAACCAACACTTTTGACACAACAAGGAGAAAAACAAGCTCCAAGGACAAAACACACTGGCCAATCAACCAAACAAACCTCAAAATTTGAAACTTACAGGAATCGTCGCAAGTAAAACACTAGCAACATGTGCCGACAATAAATCGTCGCACTTCTCTAACCAAGCACTCTGCGACGATTTGTTGTATGCTTCCAGAATGAATTATGCTACCCAAATAGTAAGGAAGACAATAAACCAACAAAGCCAATCAACGCAAAAGACAAAAGACAAGTCCTCAACGGAGTCGCCAACTTGTGACACAGGTAAGCTCCCTTTGTAGACAGAGGCAACCCCTCTAGCCCTAGAGTGGGTCTAGTCACTACACAGACAATACCAAATAAAATTTCATTAGAAAGTTGGTGTTATGAAGACCTACCTTCAGTCCGACATTCGATGAAGTCCTCATCGTGTTTCTCCAACTTTTTGTTCTTCTAGTCGTTCATACCTGAAAACAACATGTAGAGGAACACCACAAATGCAAATAGAAAACAACCAAACAATCTACTTGAAGAGTCAAGGAACCTCAAGATATCGACATATAATTTAACGCATGATATAGGAAACAAGCTATTGATTTGTATTAATATAAATCAAAGTAAAACTTATAATCGAGCCTCGACGTCGTAAGCCCGGGTCCTGTCAGTATGTCTCCGTAAGCATTTACTTGTGAATCGTCTCCCAAGGGAACATATGACTCTCTCTTCCGTCCAAAAGGGTTGATACCAGAAACCTCTCAAGCCAACTCTACTCAAGAATCTCTCAAATCAAAGTACAAATGAGGCTACTTCCACACTCCAATAACACTCTCTACCTCTACTCCTCTCTGATGTTATTCATGGAGGAGATACTTATAGGAGGGAGAGGTCCCATAAGAGAAGGAAGGAAGAGCTTATCTCTTAGGGAGGTTGCACAAAAGGTGGAACAACTATCCCAGAGGAGAAAGGTGAGCTCAACTGACCCAACAACCAGCCCTAGGACCACCCATGAAGCAATTTCATCTAGAAGCTTCGACGAGTTGTTGAAAAATTTCCAAATTTGGCTCATCGTTGGTGCAACATAAAGACAGAGTGAAGACTTCGCTAGGGCTAGTGTTAACTTGACCATCTTCATGAGGGGGATAACTTTTGACTCGCAGCGATCCAGAAACTTAGGTAAAAAGGTTCTTCTTCAGGGGTAATGAAATGAGACACTCTTCCTGAGATTGCAAGGAAGGTAATGACACATAATTGGAAACATGACACAACATATACGTAAGTAACATGGACCGACAATATTCAGGATCAAGGAATGTAGAGTTGGTGAAAAATTGTTGTGTAACACCTTGATTTTATAAAAAATTATCAACCAGATGCTAATGAGCTCATTCTTCACATCAACCTTGCAGTTTTGACATCCCACATTACATCTAGGAGTCGTCGGATTATTAGCTCAACTGTTTTAGGGTAAGCCTACTTTTCATGTCTTGTGTGAAATTTCTGTCTCCTTTTGTGTTTCGCTTTGTGTGAGTGTTGTCTGCTTGGTTTCAGTGATCACTTGCTGTCATTTGATGTATGTTAGCTTCTAGAAGCACCGTTTTAGTTTTCATTCGCATGTCACTGTTATCGCATGCATGACACTGTTTTTACACGAACGGTCATCATTGTGGCGACGCTTCACAAACATGCATGCTTTCCTATTTTCTGAATCCTACACTTTTTGTTTGCATGTATGATCATTCACTCTTGTTTTCACTAATCTCATCATGCATTTAGACTTCTCATGTTTTCAGTCTCTATTTGACTGGTATGGGCTGGCTTGGTTCAGACCGTGCCTTGCTCGGATAGAATTATGCATTTCCAGAAGCGAAGGCTCTACCTTCCCTCTAGAAATCATGCAAGTCTAGCCCAAACTTACCTCCAAGCTTGCATTTCACAATTCTTGGAGGCAGTGTCTTGCTGGCCCCAGAAACTGCGGAATGCAGTTTGCTGGTTGCATGTCATAGCTGACTAAAATTGTGCATTATGCAATTTCAGTCTTTAGCAGGCTAGGTTGAACTATGAATTGTGCAGTTGTAATAATCAGTCAGCCTCCCGACAGCCTAGATTGTGCCTCGCGTGGTTTTTGTAGTCAGTCTCCCAAGCTCGGTGAAAATTGCGCAATCTTCACGGACAATCACATAGGTATGTTGCATGTCAGTCCTCCAGTTTGTTTTGGTTTTTGAATGAAAGATTGCTTTTCATGAGTGTTTCTATGTATCCAGGTATCATAGGTATTTGTTTGACTCTCAGCAGCACAGGTATAATGACTTCTAGGAGAGCAGATTCGAAGACATTGTTCATAGCACACTTGGGGATGCAGTCGAGCAAGTGTTATGAACTTGCCTATCCACGAAGGAATCAAGTTACTTATGGACAAGGATATCAAGATGAATGGAAATGACATCATAGCAAGCAGCACCATCATCAACAGCAGAAGGAAGCACACTTGCAAGCGACAAATGCAAGAGGAAGGATGTTGACAGCACAGAGGCGTAACAAAGTTGCAAGCCCAAGAAAATCCAGTTGTGATGAAAGAAAATTTGGAGACTGAGGCTATGAGGTGATGATGCAACAAGAGGATTGCGTGAAGGAAAAGAGAGAGAAGTGGATAAGGAGTTGTAGGAGCTCAAGCGGTAACTTAAGGAAGAATAAGAGATACATAGACAAGAGAAGGAGTTGCAACGAGAACAAACATAGCAAGGGGCACAACATGCACAGACGGATGAAACTACACTCGTACAAGTTATAGATGCATCCCAATGGCTAACACAGAGCAGACAAGGTGAGAAATGTTGTTTATCACATGTAAGGGAATTTGCAGCATGCATGTCATTGTGCACATGCATGCGATCCCACCCATTGAACACATTCACTGAGGCGAAGACAAGAAGAAAGTTCGACTGGAGGTGAATATGTATTCCAACAATTTGATGTGCATGACCACCAGCACATGCTTGGATATTAGCGCAGACACTATGCAACAACATGCTTCCAGTCTGGTTGCAACCAGGATGACCATGTGCATGATATCATATGAGTTGGACTGAGGAGCTATATTAGTGTACCCAGATACAATGGAGGCAAGAGTCCGCTTTCAGCATGATGTCACCATTGAGCGCACAGACACCATCATGGACAACCAAGCTTGGCATTAGCTCAGCACCATTGACCATCATGAGGATGTCAAATAGTTGGTCTCACCACAAAGGTCCGACTGTTAGTGATGTCTTGCATGGCTTGCTCAAGCCATTTTGTCTCACATTGGTATATGTGCAGATTGTATGTAACATCTTGTCAAGTGGAAGTTCAAGTGTCGATAGTTGAATGTAAGAGTCATAAAGTAGTTGAAGAGTCATGAGGATAGATGAGCGGTCACAAAGGGGAATGTCAAGGGTCACCCCACCCTTTGCTATAAATAGTCCCTCATATCTCATTGGAAAGGCTTTTGGTTAGCCAATTTTCTGATAGGAGTACCTTAGAGAAAGCTTGGAGAGTATTATAATGAGCCTTGGCTTCTCCACTTTGCAGAGCTAGTATATCTCTTTGGAGGAGCAGGTGGCAATGACTGTAACGTTCTGCTATCAGAACTAGTGGTTGGTCATGGTTGTATTGTATGACTGGAACTTACACTTCTTAATATAACATATCCAACATGTTTCATGCATATTTTGTATTATATCTCAGCTATCTTGTTTACTCTAAATGATATATGTATTTGTTTGCTTACACATGCATGTGTAGCTATTTTCTGCATATGTATGTATGAATATTATTGAAATGTGCTGTTGGTTTAACCATCACTTTGGATTGCTAGCTCACTTGCCTTCCAGTTTGTGATGCATCTTAGCTCGTGTGTTCCCTTCTTAACTTTGTGCTTTCACAGGTTTCCAAGGGGCGCACTCACCTCACCCTCTGTGTGTTATAACCATTCATGCACCTTCCTTGACTTGTTGCACTTGTCATACTCTTGCTACCAACAGGGACATCTTACTTACCTCTGTGAAAAACCACAGTCAAGGTGATGCCGTACGACCCACTGCTGGGACTCCTACATCAAACGGTCTAAGGTCTAGTTGGGACTTCTTACCGAGGAGATCCCCTGACATGTTGGCAGGTTTAGCACCGTCAACATGTGTACAACCCAAGTTGATTATGATGTAGTTATTCTACCATCGATGGGAAGATTAGTAGGAAATGGAATGGGTTGAGATAACCCTATGTGATTCCAGGTTTAGATTGAGCTCCCTAATGAGATCCCAGGGTTGAGATGCGCTCCCCTGTGAGTTTGGATATCCTATTGCTAAGAAATAGGGTTGTAGATGTATAGTCCCCCCATGAGATTCCAGGTTGAGATGTGCTCCCTGATGATATACTCTCCGATGGCGATTGATGATAACAACTCGATGGAAGATATTCCAGAAAACATCCTGGATAGAGGGTGGTAGATTAAGCTCTCCTCCAGTAACAAATTCTTCTTCTTTTAGATCAAAGAAAGTTTTAGCAGTTAGAGTTGAGTAGAGATAGTCAAGCATTACAACAACTTGACAAGACGATGTAAAGATATGGACAAGTAGGAACAATCAAGAGATAAACTAGAATAAGAAAAAAATAGATCGAGATGTAAAATGATGATGAGACAATTGAGATGGACATGACACGATGATTACATAACAGAGATGATCTGTCATAATACGTGATGACACTCGAAGATTCTATAATGTCATATTGTTTGATGGACAAATATTGGTAGGTGGAATTCTCCCTAGTTGAGAGGGAGTGTTGATTTTTGGAACTATGGTAAAATTCCACTTTTGAAAACTCAAATGACCAAGATAATGATTGCATTATATCCCTCTTTTCGATAGGACCAAAATCGACCTAAAGATAACCCAATTTGGTTAAGCAGAAGTTAAGTTTTAAATTATTTTATTAGTTCATTCATTATGGAATGGGTTGGCCCTAACCACTTGGGTAACTGCTTGGGTCATTCTTAACCCCAAGTAAACTCTCAAGACAACATATAAAAGGAAGCTACCTCAAGCTCATTTGGACACACACTCAAGTTATGTTTCTATTATTCTACTTTGTTTTGGCTCACACAAGTTCATCGGCAAAAGACCTCATTGGGTCTGATATCACAGGCGAAAGGTTTGCTTTGGGTTAGGGTATCCTGGATCTTGATCACTAGCATAGATCTGAGGTTTTTCATCCTCAGTCACAGGCACAGAGTGGGCAAGGAAGCGACTTTGACACCCTGGTCTCTTAGAGGCAGTTCAGAGGGAGCAATTTTGGGTTCAGAGGCAGATCGAAAGGTTATGATCCTCGATCACTTACTTCAGATAGCCCAGGGAGCGCATCTTCCATTATATTCACTTAGATAACACTGCGAAGGTGCAAATTTGACTTGCTGGTCACTCGGACATCCAAAAAAGAGAGCGTTTTTGGTTTTTTATTTTCTGTTTAGGGCCATAGTCGCCGGCACAAAGACCTCCTGGGAGTGACTTTTTTGTTATAGTTTCTCATATAATGTCTTCGTGAGTGCGACTTTGAGGTTTTCAGTCACTCACAGACAATATTGATGATGATGTTATTTCTTTCTATGTAATTGCATATGCTGATATATAATGGTGTAGATCTAAATAATGTAATGATGATATGGGGTCTCCAATCACACACTCACTCCACACACTAGTGTAATCAACCATACTTACAATGAGATTTCTCCAATATGTAGATGAACTCAAGTGCTCAGCTCAATAATTACTCAAAACTATTTGGCTTCACAACTTTGTCCATATGCTAGATTAGATCTAGATTCATCTCATTGGCCCAATCAACAACTAACTCCACTAGGCTAATTGATATTTTAGACACTGATCAACTTCTGAAGGTCCCATGATTTTTTCTGACCATATGCTGAAAAGTTTCAATCAAGGAAGTCGCAAAAACACAAAAAATAACTCAACAACACGAGGACTGCGAGAAATTCTCGTGAAAATCCCTGGTTGTTCCCTTAGCACTATCTTACAAGCGACTAGAGCTATAACCTCTCCCTTGGGCTTGCTCCATGCAACTGGAGCTCTCCAACCTCTCCCTTGACCCATCATGCATGCGACTAGGGCTAAAGCTCAATAAAATCATAAGTCCTTCAGCCTAGAACCTTTGCCACTTGTGGGACCATCTTCTCTAGTGTAAGAACATTACTCCAAGCTTATGCAACATTTCTGCAACTGATGAAATAGGCCAAGAACACGTGAGTGACATGCTAGACCTATTTTACCAATTGTAGCACCAAGACCAACTTCTCCAGCAACAACATCAAGGCATACATCTGCCTTTAACACTAGTAGAAGCACCCCCAACATAAAAACCACATCTCATCACATGTAGCAACAATCCAATGTCTCCAAGAGATGTAGATACATATGCAGAACCAAGAGATTGTTGACATCATTTTCAATTCTACAATGACAACAAACTCCCCCTTTGGCATTGATGTCAACCTCAATAAAACATGTGGATCTTACTCAACAATCCAAAATATCTTCCCCTTTGACATCAATGGCAAAGGTCCATATATCCACTAAAGAAAAATGTCAATGATGTCAAGTAGGTCTCTCGTTGTCATGAAAAACACCATGCTAATGCAACACATGAAGTATATCATGGAAGATAAGCATGAAAACAAGGAAATCGATTACCAAACCACTAGCTAATGCAATGCCATCACCGAAGGCTAAAACATGCTCCTGTTAAGCATGTAATGGAGTTGTAATCAACACTCTACCTGTTGAAGTTGCACATCTTCCGGCTACAATAAGCCTTCTTTCCAAGTGAAAGAGACAACTCCTCATGGACCATGACTCTAAATAACTTCATACATGATACACAATACATTACAACATAATGTTTCATGGAGAAAATACATGGTTGTGACATATACACACGATTGCCATATGAATCCTCTATACGTATCACCAACCATGATTCTATGGAATCAAGTTTTACATCATGCACCCAATGGAGTGGGGCTACATCAAATATATACAAAGTAATACATGACTTGGACATCCATTGACCCATACATAGCTAATGATCAATCCATACTAGTCACCATGGGTCTCTCCATGAGCAATGTGCCCAAAGGATGATACAATCATAGTACATGGCTTTTACATATGCACATAAATGTGCTCTCATCAATACATGCCCAAAACATGAAATAACATGAGATACATTTCCAAAATCAGCAATGATATATGCTCCATATGGGAGCAACAATACAATGCAATACATGGCATGAGAATCAAGATACTATCCCTCCATGAGCGACAATATAATCTCCATGTTTAGTGGCAACGAATAAAAGAACTAGAAATATCATGTGCTAGTACATGGCAACTCAACTCCTTGGCCATCACCATCATACTCCACATGTGCATTAGACAGAAATTCAACTAATAGCAACAACATTGGAATATGTCATAGAAGTAGTATAAAATACATCCACATCATCACATTCTCTTTCCCCATGAGAGAAAAACTAAGCAGCAACATCCATTGCAACAAACCATCATAAGCAACAACAAATACTTATCCTCATCATAGGTTAGCAACATATCATCGATGGGGCATAAACATCAAATTAGTGAGCAACAAAACATATATACTCCATATATGAGCAGCAAAATATAAATCACCATGAGTACATAATATCTCATCCATCAACATGCATCAAACTATCATGAGTAGCAACAATCATCTTCCTCATGTCTTTATCCATCAAAAAACACATGAGAAACACCATGATACATCTAGAATAGTAAATATGAGCAATAAAGTGCACACTCTAGATGAACTATCTCCAACACAACATCTGATCTCAATGGCACCAATATGTGCATGAAAACATATGACATAAGTATGATCTAGCAGTACTATCATCATTAAATACTAACTTTGTCATGCAAACCATAGTATCTCATTCAACATGCAATGTGTGGCAACAACAACAAAAATCTTCCTAAACACAATGCCAACACATTCCAAATCCATTTGGAAGCACAGATGGTCCCTCTGAATGTGTGATCCCTCATCACACCTGACAATGAATTTCTTTCATATCATGATTAGAATCAACATAAACTAAAACATATAACTGATCTAACTAAAACAAAATGGAAGAAATAGATCAAACATAAAAATACACTTCACCTCATGAACACATGCATCTCTAAAAATGCAGATTTTTGTTCTCATACACCTATCCATATGGCTACTTAATAAATAATTTGCATGCAACTCATAATGCAACCAGATGCTCCCACTTAGACCATGGAAGCCTCAATTTTTGGTGGGAGTACCTGATGAGCCCCCGTATTGCAGCAAGGATGCTACAACTCCTAGGGCGACCGACTTTACTTTATCAACTTGAGGTTCGTACAAACTTTGAGATGACAGTGCTATATGCACAGTAGATGCAACAATCTACTCTTGTCACTTTTCAACTGGGGTGATAGACCACTATGGTTTTTCAAACCAATATTCTATTGACTAGAGGGAGGCTGACTATTGTCAGTGAATGTAAAGCTATCTTTAATGCATAAAGTAAATGTTTTCCTATTTTAGGAAAATGAAAGTGCTAAATGGGAAGTGCTATGAAATGACATGAAATGACTGTTGAGTCTTTAAAATGTCATTCATTTCCATTTCACTTTCACTATTATGTCCATTATATCACCTCCATTTCACTACTATGTCACCACATTCATCCCACTTTCATTATCATTGGGCCACATTTATGTTTTTCCAATCTTTATTAATTCTAAGCCTTTTAAGTGAATTTGTGGTTAAAAATTAGGAAATAATGTGCATAAGCTTATACCTAACCAATGGGTTGAGATTGTTGACATGTGTAGGTTGAAAGGAGGCTTCTAGAAGACCCTTATGTGGCACTCTAAGGCCAAATTCGAATTTGAGTGGAAAGAATCATGGGATCATGAGGATATGTGTCACATCTCCTAATTGTATTGTAACTCTAAGAAGACATGTGTCTTATCAGTTCCTATTTTGATTAGGACTCTAGAGGTAGAGGGAGAGATTCATGGACTCTCATTAATGAGATGGCTTCTCATCTTTCTGTATAAATAGGAGATCTCTCTCCTTCATTTGTTAGTTCTTAAGCTTAGCTTATGAGAGTTAGTTCTTTAGCTTGGAGTTTGTAGTTTTTTCCTTGATGGCTTTTGAAAGCTTTGGAGAGCTTTGTTGCACTTTGTAATTTTGAAGAATTGAATAAAGCTTTGATGTTCTCAACATGGAAGGAGATGTGAAGTAGATGTCATGGAGCATATTAGAATGTAAGGTAGAGTAGATTTCATTTTGTAAATATTTGCTTTGATTTCATTATGTCATTTGATTACTTTCAAGTTTGATAGATTAGATTTTTCATTCATGCAATTTTAATTCATGCAAGTGTGTTCAACCGGTTGATTGTAGATTAGTGATAACTATTGGCATTTTTTTCATCTTTTTGATAACTTTTGGCATATGAAATCATCTTGTCCTTCCTGCTAACTTTTATTTTCTGGAGTTTAAATTCAGCATTGTCCTTTTCAAGTTGTGATTTGCTTATCTCTTTTTCTGCTAGTTAGATATCATACTGCTCATCAATTTATAATTTCTTTCTGTGGTCAAATGACTATATCAACAAAGAATCAGAATATTACTAACTGTAGTGTGATTTAGTTGTCATATTGCTTACTCATGGTTGCTTTCCATAAAGTAGATTGAGCTGAATGGTAAAGGACTAGAGGATTTTAAGTAGTGTGATTAGTTCTTTTATGCAATTTACATTTATATATCATATTGCTTGACATGTTCATGATTACTTCCCCAAGGTAGATTGAGCTGAAGGGTAAAGGATTTGAAGAATTCAAGTAGTGTGATTAGTTTCTTTTATGCAATTTACTTTCTTTCCATTTAGATATCATATTGCTTAACTTGTTCATGATTAATTCTCACAAGGTAGAATTGAGTCGAAGAGTAAAGGATCTGAAAAGTTAAAGTAGTGTGAATTAGTTGCTTTGCTTTAAGTTTGAGTTGTTTTTAGTCTTTACTTTATTTTCATTTCAGTAGCAAGGATACTGGGCCATTGTCATTAGTTCACTATTTGATGCATTTATTTTCTCTTAAGAATTGATTTCACTTTAGTTATTGTAAAGCTTTCTTTTGAGCACTTTCAAGTTTAGAAACCATCACCGTCTACACTCCATACTTCACTTTCATTCTCACCATCACACATTGAGGAAAAATAAATCCAAAAACAAACTAAAAAGCTTAAAACAACAAAAGCCTAAGGAAATGGTTATCTAGTACATATAGTACACTTCAGTTCGTTAGTTTACGAACCCCGGGTTGACATTTTAAATAGCAATTTAGATCACACTAAATTGACCAAACAATTATCTCACACATACATTATTGCTAGAAACACACTAAGCGGGGCAAGTACCAAAGTTGATGTTTTTGGCCTAGTTCACATACCAATCAATCTCGGTTTTTGGACCCCGTGGAATTGGTCCAGAAAACTGCTTCTCGGAATTGTTGTAGTGGAAAATGCCTGTATTATAAAAAATAGTAGGACTTTTGAAATGGGTAGATGCAACAATGTAATAGTCCTGATGTGGCTGATCCGCAGTGAGCAGAACACAATGGGAGTAGCCAGCATCAATGTCGAGAGAATCATAGACATTTTGAATGGTGTGAGATCATTCTACCTCGACAAGCTTCAATTTGTGACCTTGAATCCTCAAGTTCAAAGATGATGACAATCCCACATTTGAAACTAGGAGGCGGTATATTTTCCATGCAGATTAATAGATGGGTCATTTTAGATACATCTCAAGAGAATAAGTAATGGATTCAACAACTATCAGATAAAATAAAAATAAACTATATCTTGTGAATCATTTAAAGGCTAGAAACACTTATACTAAATCTACCAAACTGCCTCGTGATAGAGATTGGCAATAAGTACCTTGTTCGACTGTAATTGCTATTTCATTTGGAAGCCCACAACCATGAATGTCAACAGCATCAAGATTACCAATAGATATTCCCACATTAAGTGTTCATCTAAGGACCTTCCCAAAGATAAAATATGGTCAGATTGATGCATTGCAAGAGACCATTTTGGTGGATAGGCTCAAGTTGAACATACCGAGTCTCTTTAATTTGATGAGATATACATGTTTCAGGGATGGATTAGTAACTTGCTAAAGCTTTGGTTTTGTACTAGTCACCCATAAGTAGAGTGATATCACCATCGGGTGAAGGGAATGAATAAGGATCATGACCCTGCTAGCTACATTTAGTCCTCCAAATCCCCCTACATCTTTTTGGAAATACAATGATCGAAAGTAATAGTAGCTACCTATCTGGTCCTTCACTTGGAAATTGTACGTAATTTTGATGTTGATTATGCTTCCTCACTTTAGGCCAATTGTTTTCCATCACAAGGGAGGAAACCCTACCAAAATTTAGTTTTATGGTATTTATTTAAAATAAAAAGAATGGTGGAATTTACAAAGACCAATACATATCCATTTGAGTGATGGAGTTAAAATCCAAGAGAAATGAATATGACAAAGAAGACATAATTAAGCCATTCACTAATGTGGCATAATTAGTATAAAACAAATTTTCAAATAATGAAAGAGTAAAAGGAGAGATTTGATTAGGGCTAGTGAGGTACTAGTGATGTTGTTATTTCTTATTAAGAGTTGGAATATGAGAGCTTGGAAACATGAAAACAAAAGAATAAATAGGAACCCTTAAAGAAGATTCACAATAATAAACATGAAATTACCACCAAGTGATAACAAACAACCATGAACAACAAAGGAATAACCAAAGCATGAACTCTTAAATGAAGTAGAGAAAGTAATACAACCTTCTTATTGGAAAAACAACCAACAATACATCATTTTTGAATTGGATTTTTCAATAAGGTCAATAGCACCAAACAAGTCTCACCTAAACTCATGGAAATTACAAAAACCATAATCATCCATGGAAACAATAGAGTTATGGAAAAATCTTACATAACCTCTCTTCCAATCCTCCCAAAAATATTCAACTAATATTGGAGGGAACTCCCAATATTCCAGCTATGACTTTGGCAAAAGTACCCTCTCCTCTATTTAGATTTTCCAAATCAAACCCTCATTCATAAAATAATACTTATTTTTTCAAGGCCCTAATCCTCCTAAATTGGAGCACTTCCTTTTGTATATTGAATGAATAAAATGGGTCCATATTTCCACTTGCCACTTTCTATTTCACGAAATCCTTTTAAAGCATGAATTTTCTATTCATCTGAGAGTTTTATTATGTCAACAAACACATGGTATCTCCCCATGCAAAATTTCTTCTAAATATGAAGAAAGTGTCTCGAACAATATGTACATTGAGAAATGTAGTGAAAGAAAGAACTTGTACATGTTTTAAAAAATCATAAATACAACAAGATAGAGGGGTATTGCTCACATTAAACAACTGAGAGAAAACAATGCACAATAAGGATGAACTTATAGGTTTTCAATAGGTTAAAAGGAAATTGTACAAATAATCAATACAATTATATGGATCTATATGGTCATATGGAGCAATAACAATTGTATAACTTATGCATTCCTTTTTTGTGTAGATCATATACCTCATTTTGAAATGATTTTGATGACCATGTTATTTTTATTTGAGTAGCTTGTAGAGGTTTCACTGAGGTATACTAAGTTGATTTTGAAGAAGAAATTACTTACGTATCCGCAAAACTCTTTTATTCTTCAAGTACTTAAATTTTTAGTTATTGTTTGATTGATGCCATGATCTGAAAGTAATTTCTACATTATATTAATGTTAGCAATTTATCTATTTAACTAGGATCATATGGATAGTATTCAACTAAGGTTGAATTTTTGTAATGTACTTAACCCCAAATACCTCAAAAAGTGAAATATGCCTCCAAATATGTGAAAATGTGTCCTTACCCCCATAAGTTTCTACTTGAGGTGGAAACACACCTTCAAATACATTGAAGCTCTTTCATTAGGGCTATTTTTCACCCCTTCTTACCTACAACATCCCCTAACCACCTCCTTGAAGAAGGTGTCCAACCTCAAGAGTCAAGTGGGCCGTTGACCAAACCCATGTGTAACTTAGTGCTACATGGCATGACCTCAAGTTGGGTGTTCATCTTGTAAAGGTCCCTTTTTTCTCATATCCTTCATCTGCATGGTATTAGGCCCTAGTTTTAACCTAGGAACAAGGATCTCCATCAATGAAATGGAAAAAGAGAATGTAATCCATGTGACCATGCCTCCAACTACATGTAAAACATGCCCAAATGGATCTTTCACATGCAAATTATTTCTCGGTGGTGCATCAATTACGAACTGTGGATTTAGAAAAGAGGAATAATGAGATTTTGCAATTATAGAAGGAGGAGTGGACACTAAAAAGTCATGCTCTCTGGGTATTGGGAGGAGACAAGAATACAGCATTCTCTCATAATTGGAGTAATTGTCAAAACTTTTGGCTTTCCTAAGCACAAATAGAGTTTTGTTGGAGTAATCGATGGGAGGAACATTTGGGCTAATGATTTGGAAAATTTTCTTAGCATCTTAAAGGATCTCGAAGAGATTGTTGGTAAATGTATGTGTGTTCTATGTACACTATTTTACCTTTCTAGGGTGCTCTTGGACATAAATTACATATGATTTCCTAGTTAATCTAAGAATTCCATCTATTTGCATTGTGGGCGAAATAGTTGTCTCCGCCTCATGTTCTTTTCCCAATACAAATGTGGATTTAGTAAATGAGATAGAGCTTGATAATGAGATTAAGTCCTAGATTGCATCTTCTATATGAAAATTACTTCATGTTATGGATGTGATTTTTCCCCTCGTCACCTTATTTATTGAATTTCAAAATATTTTTCAAATCAAATTTTGAATTTTATTGCAAATAGAAAATGAACATGTGCTCCTTTTAGAGGATAGTTAAAGTGTTGGATTTTCTATATAAGTTAATTCACAATGTAGTTTATAAATAACTGAAATGTGAAACTATCTCCAACTACATTCACTATTAATCGATGTTTTTTACAAGCCAAAAATCTTGGGTGTCTTGCACATGTAAAATTTTTGTGGTATGAGCAGAGTGACTAGAAGGGATTCAGACAAGGACCTGTTTAATGGTTAATGTGGTTCGTTGAAGTTGTTCAAACAAATTGTCTGAAACAATCATTTGACATTTTTACTTTACATTATCCTTTCCTCAAAGCATGATCATCAAATCTATCTTTTCGTGGCATTAAGAGACTTAACGTTTGTGCATATGGAATTCTTGGAAATTAAAACACTTCTTCTCTTGAAATGGAACATGAATTTGATTATGCGTATGAAGAATTCGACTTCAATGACGTTTTTTTTCCATCAAATGATACATACTATTCAATTTGTATTAGGTGTCATCTTCAATACCGCATCTTACCTTCGAATCTAGGCCCTTAGGTATTATTGTACCTCATTTACTTTGAATTTAGATAAATGTATCATATATGGCTGAAAGAAGGTTTTTATTAGCACAATACTTGATATGGGATGTTTGGTAGGTCAGCACACTCAAAGTTATGAGTCATTTTCGATGAGAAGGTTCTTCAATCTACATGGGGGTGACTAAAATGCATATTTTAGTCTTTCTTCATGTTGGAGTGCACCAACGATGTCATATGGATAAAATACATGTGTATTAGACTTACTAAAGAAGAAAACTTAGGAATTCTTTTAACAATCAATTCTTTTTGTGGGTGATGTGCTGCAAGAAAAATGCACAGGGGAGGGTTACTTTGTATCATGTCATTTAAGGGTTACTTTGTGTCATGTATTGTATTAATCCTTAGTTCTATATCAAATATTTATATATTATAACAAGGGGCATTATTTGTAAACATGGTTGGCTTTGTGGCAACGTCGACATCAAAACTATTTCCCTTCATAATCCAATATTTGGTTGTGCACATATCCTAGGTAGTGGAGTATCAGATTTGCCACCAATCCATCCATGGCATTGTGAGAGACAAGGAACCTGCCATAAGAAATTTCCCATGTCACCAAGTATGATCTTTCGTAGTCAATATAAGTATCGAGGTCATCCCCTATACACTGATAGACATCTTCCATCTAATATTGAAGAGGGAGGCTGGGGAACCTTAATCATATTGGCCCTATACCTAGTTGTTCTCGCTTAATGTCAAAGAGGGGATTCCACCTTTTCAAATACAAATTGGGAATTTCTATGTTCCATTAATGCGAGAGAAACCAACTCACATGTGTAGAAAACATGTGATAGGTTAACCCACTTCTACTATCAATTTGCGAAAGCTTAAAGATCAAGTTTTACAATATAACCAGAAGAAGAAGAATCAATGGCACAATAGACATTAAAATACTTTGGGGAAAGTCTCAGATAAAAACCCCACACAATTGTATTATCATACATAGTGGAAATACATAGGAATTATACAAATCCTTAGCTCTCACAGCTAGCTTGCTCTCAGTAAAATATTCACAGATGCTCACAGGAAATCTTGACTTCTCTCCAACCTTCCTCTCTTCCCTCCAAGCTCCTATTTTCTTGCGATGTTCCTTGTGGATGATTAGCCTATTATCAAGTGGAAAAGGAAGCCTTCAAAACTGTGCAATCCTCAAGGATGAATCCTTGACTGCATGCATGATTTTTCTCCATGAGAATACACATGCAACTAATAGTACACTCTCCTTGAACATTAATCTCAACTGGTTCTTTCTCAGAATAGACATGCATGAGTTTCTAATGAGGGAATCTTCAATTAACTAGAGTAGCACTAGTTGAGTGCATTAATGCATCAACTGTCTGTTAACTCACTGTAGTTCCTCAAATAGTTTGGAACTAATTTAACTGGATTGAACTCAGTAAGCTAAGTTAACTAATTACAACTCAAATATAACTCAATCTTGTCTCCTTAATTTAAGGGATAACTCTGGCATGACTTCAGAAAGACTTTTAACTTGAATTTCTCCGACTAATTAATTTAAAATAAATTAATTAATTATTTCGAATAACTGTTAAGACTAAATTCGATTTTAATTCACAATTTAATTCAAGGAAAAATTAAATTGGAATATTATTGTTGCCATATTTCAACACTCCCTCTCAATAAGAAATGGATTATTTGCCACCTCGATCCTGTCTCTATGGAACTCGAATGTACACTTTGACAATGCCTTTATCAAAATGTCAGCATCTTGCTCCTCTGTCGAAATATACTACATCAACATGAAACTCCTTGCTACACAGTCTCTAAGATGATGATATCGGATGTCAATGTGCTTGGACATATCATGAAACACTGGATTCTCGGAGAGTTTGATACAACTCTGATTATCACAATAGATCACAGTTGGATCCATCCTCTGATCAAACAAACCAACTAGGATTTTCTGCATCCAGATGGCGTCACATGCTGCCTAACTTGTACCCATGTATTCTTCCTTGGCTGAGCTGAGTGCAACTAATCTCTGTTTCCTACTGTACCAAGAAACTGTCGCTAACCCAAGGTTGAAAATCCCTCCTGATGTGCTCTTCCAATCTAATGTACTTGCTGCCCAATTTACATCAGTGAAGCCATGTAGCTTCACTCCATTTGTCTGTCTGTACCATAATCCATACTGAGATGTGCCTTTGAGGTCTCTCAATACATGCTTTGCTACCTTCCAAAACATATTGGTAGGCTGAACAATCGCTTGACTCAGTTGGTTCACCACATAGCAAAAATCTAGTCATGTGTTCATTAAGTACATTAGTGAACCCATAAGCTGCCTGTACACAATAGCCTCTACCACTTCTCTCGAAGTAGCAACCTCCTTCCTCTAGTTACCTACTAGAGGAGTCTACATGGGCTTGCACTTCTCCATGTCAAATCTCCTGAGTATCCCATTGGCATACTTGCCCTCAGACATAAACAACTCCCCATCCTTTTGCCACACTTCCATGCCAAGGAAGTAATGCATGAGACTCATTTCTTTCATCTTGAATTCTCTTGCAAGGTCCTCCTTGCAAGACACGATAAACTAATCATCACTAGTCAATATGATATCATCAACGTAAAGTACTATGATCAACGACTTACCTTTCACCACGATGTGGTACAGGTTTGCATCTGCTTCACTCTTTGTGAAGCCCAAGCTGGTGAAGTAGTATCCTGGTGTACAAAGCTCTCTTGAATCGGGACACATGCAACTCACGATCGAAGGTCTCAAAACCTTCTGGATGCTCTATGTACACCTCTTCCTCAATTTGGCCATTGAGGAATGCAATCTTCACATCCATATGATGGATCTTCCAACCCATCTATGATGATAGTGCCAACATAGATCTGATAGATGAGTACCTTGCGACAGGAGCAAAAGTCTCATCATAGTCAATCCCCTCAACCTATGAAGAGCCATGGGCAACAAATATTTCCTTATGCTTCTCCACACTACCATCAAAAACTTTCTTTACCTTGTAAAGTCAAGGGGAACTCACAACTAACTTGTTCTACAGTCTCAAAACCACACCCCAAACACTGTTATGAACTATGGAGTCATACTCCTCCATCATAGCATCAACCCAAATCGGTTGTTGCACTGCTTCCTCAAAGGAATATGGTTCAGTCTCAACACATTACCCAACAAGGGTCATGTATCCAGTGTACCTCTCAGGTGACCTCCTCTATCTGCGCTGAGAAGATGGTGCTCCCACATTCTCTCTCGCATCCTCCAACAATATGTCAGCTTCTCTTTTGCACTTCCATCCATCTCTGGAAGACTCAGTTTGATTGGATGTCTCCACTCCTAGAACCTCTGCATGCGGCTACTCCGCATTAGTTTGGGGCTCCTCCTCCTTAGGAACCAATTGTTCTTCCACAGCCTATAATTGGAGCTCCCTCTCAAGGGAAACTCACATGGCCTTCTGCTCATCAAACTTGAGATCTCTATGAACCATTGTCCTCCGACTGGTAGGAAATTACACCCGATAGTCGTGAGGTGTATCAGTGTACCCCACAAATATCCCTAACTCTGCTACTGGCTCAAGATTCTTCCATGCATCCTTTGTCACATGGCAATATACCGATGAGCCAAAGATCCTGAACTGACCCACACCTAGTCTCTGACAGGGTAAAGCTTCCTCTGGTGTCTTCATCCCAAGTATGCGATTCTCACTTCTATTCTACAAATATACCACTATGTTGCATGCCTCAGCCCACAAGTGAAGTGGTAGGCCTTGGTCATGCAACATTACCCGTGCTGCCCCTACAATAGTTCTGTTCTTCCTCTTGGCCACCCCATTCTGCTGTGGGTTATGAGGTGCCCCAACTCTCGTTTAATTCCTTCCACTGCACAGAAGTCGTTAAACTCTTAAGAGACATATTCTCCACCATTGTCATTTCTCAAGGCCTTGATCTTCTTCCCTGAATCTTTCTTGACCAAAGCTTTGAACTCATAAAACTTTGTGAAAGTTTGGTCGTTCTTCTTCGTGAAATAAATCCAGCATTTATTAGAATATTCATCAATGAAAATCACATAATACCTTTGCTTCGTTGTGGATGTTGTCAAGAATGGTCCACACAAATCAATATGAGCTCGCACTAAGATAGCCTTTGCTCGACTGTCTCGATCATGAAAGGAAGACTTGGTGTACTTTCCCAAGGTACAACCTTTGCATGTGTCAACTTGCTCAGTTTTACCTTTGGGAAGTCCTATAGATATCTGATGCATTATCTTCAAAGCCCCATGATGCAAATGGCTCAAGTGTCTGTGCCACAACTGGCCAATGTCTTGGCTTTACACTAATTCTACTTTCGTACTCAATGTTCTATAATAATCTAACTCTAGTTTATAGAGATTCTTCACTCAAATCCCTATCCTTTTGGTCTGACCCATGGCTATTGTCTTAGGAATGCCTTTCCTTTACTGAAGACAACATCGTAGTCTTTTTCCTCCAACATCACGATCGATACCAAGCTCTTCCTCAGTCCTGACACATACATCACATCTGTCAAGGTGAGAGGAGCTCCATGCTCCCTTTGAAAATCAACTGTGCCCACTCCTGAAACACTATACCTTCCATCATCACCCATCTCTATGCACATTTTGAGGTCTTTTTCCTCTAAGGCACTGAATAAATTTTTATCACTGGTCATGTGGAATGAGGCTCCATTGTCAAGATACCAGACACAATCCATCATCGATGACACCTTACATTTGATGAGGGTAAAGTCCATTTCGAACTGAGAGCCTAATGCATCAACTTCCGATCCTTCCAAGGATCCCTTCTTAGACTTCTTTGATGAGAAATTAGTCACATAATATACCATCTTGTCACAATTAAAGCATCTTACTTTAAACATGTCACCCTTCTTCCCTCCATTAGAAGAATTCGATTTGAAATGGGAAGCCTTGCCCTTCCATTTCCTTGCCTTACTTGCTAAGGCCATATTTTCTTCATCATCATTCTTGGATGAAGAACCATCTCGTGTGCTCCTCATGATCTCCTCCTGCATAAGATCTGACCACATCCGTTCCCAATACAGCAGCTTCTCCCTTCCATTCACAGAGTCGCGGTAGCTATTCCAACTCTTTGGAAGGCCAAGGAGAGTGAGGCTCACCATATCATCATCGGCAATAGTTATTCCCACACTGCCAATCTCATCTTTGCAAGTGGTGAGCTTGTTCAGATATGTGGAAATATTATCGCCCTTCTCCATCTTGATTCTTTGAAGCTTATCCTTGAGCACCAGTTTCCTATGGTCGCTATTGTTTTGGTAGAGGTCCTTCAATGCCTTCCACATTGAAAATGGAGTATGTTTCCCATGGAGACTCAAGAAAATATGGTCTCGGACTCCCTCAAGGATGATCCATCTCACCTTCACCACACACTTCTTCTACTCAACCAACTCTTGTGCATTAGTTGAAGTTGGCTTTGGGATTTCTTGATCAATGAATTCCTTCAAGCCATTGTCTTCTAGTACGCCATCCATTCTATCCTTCCATAGTATGTAATTCAAGCTACCTTCCAAGGCATACTCGAGTCTCAAGCCATACAATGCCATTGGACAACCTTGAAGTATGATATGAATTCGATTTTCACTTGCAACCTCGAACTTGAAACTTTGAATTCTCTCCTTAGTATATTGTTCACAACTTCAATACCATGTAGAAAATCTATGATAGGTTAACCCACTTCTACTATCAATTTGTAGAAGCTTAACGATCAAGATGAACAATATAACCAGAAGAAGAAGAATCAATGGCACAATACACATGAAAATACTTTGGGGAAAGTATCAGATGAAAACCCCACAATATTGTATTATCATACATGGTGGAAATACATAGGAATTATACAAAGCCTTAGCTCTCATAGCTAGCCAACTCTCACTACAATCCTCACAGATGCTCACAGAAAATCTTGGCTTCTCTCCAACCTTCCTCTCTACCGTCCAAGCTCCTATTTCCTTGCACTATTCCTTGTGGATGATTAGCCTATTACCAAGTGGAAAAGAAAGCCTTCAAAACTACACAATCCTCAAGGATGAATCCTTGACTACATGCATGAGTTTTATCCATCAGAAAACGCATGCAACTAATAGTACACTCTCCTTGAACATTAATCTCAACTAGGTCTTTCTCAAAATAGACATGCATGAGTTTTTGATGAGAGAATATTTAGTTAACTGGAGTAGCATTAGTTGAGTGCATTAATGCATCAACTGACTGCTAACTCACTATTAGTTCCTCAAACAGTTTGGAAGTAACTTAACTAGACTTAACTCAGTAAACTAAGTTAACTAATTACAACTCAAATATAACTCAATCTTACCTCCTTAATTTAAGTGATAACTCTTGCATGGCTTCAGAAAGACCTCTAACTTGAATTTCCCCAACTAATTAATTTAAAATAAATTAATTAATTATTTCCAAGTAGCTGTTAAGACTAAATTCGATTTTAATTCACAATTTAATTCAAGGACAAATTAAATTGGAATATTCTTGTTGCCATATTTCAACAACATGTCCCTCTTTACTAAATTTGAAAGAAAACCATCCTTTGGGCATGGTGCATACAAATGGAAGCGCATCTAGAATGTGTTCCCAATTCTGCTACACCCACCTCCTTAGACGCGTTGCAGAGTATTGCCTGGCTCTAATTCTTCTGAGAAAAACCCTTCAAGTGTACACATAACTTCATCTAATCTGATACCTTCTCCTAGTACTAATGCTCGGTTCCTATATTTTATCTTGGAGCATTTTATCTTCCTTGCCTTGTTCTTTTAGCCTGTCGCTAAAGCATCTTCAAAGGGTGTGGTTGTGTCTTGAGGGTGTACGCTTGGCAGATCCTCAATCCAAGGAAGACCAAAGTTTGGTGATCTGCCTTCATTCCCTACGTCATGATCGAAACAAGAGGGATACCCTAATGATCCAACAATGGAATTGGGAGAGATTTCATATTTTCCTTGTTGAATTGTTAACAGGTCTTTCACATGACCATGCACTTCCCCAAGAGAGCCCCCGAAAATTCCCTTGAAATATGTAGTTCTTGGTAGAAGACAACTATGTTTTTCTGAAGGCTCTAAACATTTGATTCAATGCTGAAAGGTCAGAAATTTTGTAATGGGCTACTAGTGTTTAAGCAGGCCTCGATGAAATTTAGGGCCTCAATTGAGAAACCTGGTGAAAGAGATAGTTGTTCAATAAAATCCATTGATATTTCTATCAGGATATCAAATTGCACCTTCTTATGCTACAGGGAGGAGACAGACTCATTAGTTCTAGGAAAGTTTGGGGAAAAGGGAATCCCTTCTGTGATATTTTCTAGTAATGCAATTTTTTTTGAGTTTGGTGTCACTTCTGCCTCCATTCCAAGCTACTCAACTGGAGTGTTTTTCCAGATGGAGATTTTTCTTGTCAGGTCTTCCAAGTAATCTATTAATTCCTCCTCCATAACTATATCTGCTAGACACTATTGAGCATTTTAAGGGAGTGAAAAATAAAATTGTCATAGAAAAATATATTAACATGTGGACACAACGCAAACCCTAACCCCCATTTAGCCAAAATGTATGACATTAAATCCTTGATCCATTATGGAGGATTACTGACCAAGGCTTCTAGATGCAACCACCTAAAGCGGTTAGAAATCATTCCAACACTTATATTATTCTCATTGTGGTTGTAGTCATGGTGAAGTGCACCAAAATACCTCGAAATCTATTAGAGAATACCACATAACAACTGATTTGTATCCATAAATAGGTCTATTTTCATCACATGCAAGAAAATCTAAACCCTATCTAAAACTTTGATTTCAACAATGGAAGTGATGTTAACTAATGTACGTGAGATTTTTAAAACATTAATTTAACACAAAATAATAATTTTGTATTAAAATTATCATTTTTGTCTTGAGTCATTTGATGTTAAGCACCTTTTTCAAAGCCACCCATGTTTGGTGCTTTTCAAAGCCCTTTTTTCTTAAAATTTTATCATATCCCAGCTGTAATTTCCTTTGATGCATGCATGAAAGCTCAAGTCTTCTATTTTGTGTGGTCTAGGGTCCTGAGAAGTTATGGGTTCTTCTTCTCTATATTATATCTGGTCTAGGGTCCTGAGGCCCCATGGCAAGAGGAAGCTCTACATCAAGCAACCCTTAAACACTCTACAATGAAAATGATCCACGTCGACCTACCCCTGAGCAATGTGATGCAGCAGCCGAGAGGCATTGTGGCAAGAGCACTCTGCAATGAATATTCTCCACATCGAGCCACTCTTGAGCACTCCGATGCATCATCTGAGAGGTGCAGGGTAAGAGGAAGTTATGCTTTGATTCATCCCTGAGCACTCTACAACATAACCATGTGCTTCTAATCCTTGGGTATGTTCAACACCCTCTCTGGATTGGGGGAAGTGGGTAAGAGAGAAACTTCATAGCCCTAGTGCCGATGTGGGAATCCTTTTTTTTAGACAAAAAATTTAGGGTATTGATTTTTACAACTCTTTGGGCTGCAGACATGTATTAAATGTTTCTTCCTTGGGAGGTGGAGCTCCAGAGTACTCCTGACTAGTAGTATGATGTAGAGAGTAGAAAGAATCCATGGCAAAATTTGTATCAAGGATCGTGGGTTGGTTATGCCTCAACACACCGGTTGAGATTAACAAGTGAGGAAACCACTACTTCACTAGAATAATGAATGTGGATGGAGCTTATAAGTACTATTGTTTCTCTCTTTGTATTAATTCTTAGCTATAAGCATCTTTTTTGTATGAAATTCATGTATATTGGCTTCGAAAACAAGACAGTAGTGTATGTCAATAATGAGAGACTAAAGTTTGAAAACACACTTTGCAAAATTAATATTTGTTGGATTACTTCAATTAGGAAAACAACTGCCACAAGCTAAATATCACTGTTGAATTTGAGCTTTCATGGTTTTGTGTTGGTTCTTGGATCAAAAAAAGAATTTTATCGATGTACATCGAACAGGAACCTAAAATAGTGTTTCGTTATATTTCCTTGGGAGCAACTTAGCCTCCCAAAATGGTACCATGATATCTGCCTATACGTGGGAAAATACCACATTTTTTTATTTATATGTCAAAGGTTAAGGCTTAAACTTGACTCCATGTGTTCACCTTACCTTGGCATAGGAGTCCCTCTACTGAAATATTTCTTCCATTCCTATTGCTAAAACAGAGGTACACTGATATCTGCATATACATGGGAAAATACCAGATTTTTTTATTTAGATGTCAAAGGTTAAGGCTTAAACTTGACTCCATGTGTTCAAGTTACCTTGGCATAGATGTTTGCCTACTGAAATATTTCTTCCATTCCTACTGCTAAAACAAAGGAAAAGTATCATCACGTGGCTGGTAGTAGAGACAGAGCATGTGAATGGGTTGTTGGGGGATAATTCTTCCACTATTCACATGGAAAATCATCGATTAGGGTTGACACTTTTCATTCTACAAAGAATCCTTTCAACCCTAGAAATCATCATGATAAGATTAAGTGAATGGGAAAAACTGGTAAGGATTTCGAGAAGCCGAAGCAGTAAATCTCTCCACGCAAAAAGCTCAAAAAATTTCTAAGTTCTCTCTTTATGGTTGGTGGTACCAAGAAGGAAAATTGTTCATCACCTCCTTCTACAAGCGACTCCAATTCATATGATTCTTCTGCAATAAAACCCTCCATTGTTTATTGATATTATTCTTCAGCCCAATCCAAGCCATGTTTGAGTAAAATATCCAAAGGGTATTCGAACAAAAGGAGTGGGATGGCTCAAAAGTCCGTCACATTCTACGAGACAAGTGCAAATGTGGATTGTGACTTTCACCCATATGGGGAGAAGTGTCTTCACATAACAGAACGTTTTGATAAGATGGAGAAGATGTAATGAAGCCATTATTCATGTTTCATAATTATTGTGAAGGAAAATTTCAGAATATGCAAGAATACACAAGAAACAACAAAAAATGCATGGAATGGGATGTGTTGTTAAGGAATGAAAGTGGTATCAAGAATGAAAGACCAATAATGATGTATTCACCAGATAGTCAAGTTCCCAAGGCTTTTATGGCACAATGAATCATGAGACAACAAAAAACTAGACAAAATGGTGAAACCGTGAGGTCACATTGTTGATTTTTATTATGCATTAATATTCCCTATGACAAAGTCCTCTTATCAGTGCACTGGGATTAATAATTAGGTGAAAGAGAGTCTTTTTGTATCTTATCTCTTGCTCAAGTTGTCTTGGATGATCATGTAATGGCGGATAGAGAAATGCACTATCAAGATAAAGGGTAGAGGGTGGCAAGCTATGCAATTAGTTAAGTTTGGAACTTGGCCGTGATATATATGGATTTGCAATGTGCCACCAACTTTTGCAGTGCTATCATGAATATGAAAAAATTTATAAGGAATAATAATGGGATAGATCAGAAAGATGACAATGCTTTCTAGAAACTTATGTGAATTCAACCCAAATATCTACCTCAGATTCACAATCAAGTGAAAGTTGCAATCATTTGTTTAATCACTTTCTGACACAAGTCCAAATACTACTACTAGCATGGAGAGAAGTTCTCATGACAAGCTATCCAAAATAGATGATATGAAGTTGGATATGGAAAACCATAAAACTAAAACATGGTCACAAATAATACCATCTCTAGATGCCATAGAATAGAATCTGAGTTTCCATGTTATGAAGAGAAAAATTTCTAAGTCATTAATAAGGAACCCAATAGTGGAAGAAAAAGTGTTCCTTTGTGTAATCACGGGATATTAGAATATGGCAATCTTGTCTCTTTAGAGGATTTTCAGGAAGAGTTCTATGATGTGGAGTGATCCAATCTAGGATGCATCCACAAATGATAACATTGTGTTTGGTTTTGTTGCAAATTCTACTTAGAGCTAATATAGAGCATCATGTGTTTGGAAAGAAGAATTAGAGAGCCTTGTTTGTGGAGGTGTACCCGTGGCTCTTAGAAAACATCTTTGACAACATTTTGTTGGAACTCAAACAAAGAGGATAGATAAATGTTATAAGAATTTACTTATTCTAGGAAGTGATCAAGGGTTTCAGATAATAAAATTTGGTGTTATTCTAAGTAGTACCACCATGAATGTTATTTTTGAAACATGTGTTGCTAAGAAATGGAAAATCTAGATTGAAAAGGATTTGCTTCGAACCTTTCCAGGTCATCTGGCACTAGGCGGAGATGGTCAAAATGCTTTGATATGCCTGTTCACTAAATATGCAGGCCATAATCTACCAATAGTATGGTGGAAGCTTAGGTGGACCAACTTGTTATTTTCAAAGGAATAACTGATGAATATGTGACAAAATTTGTAAGAAGAAATATATGTTTATGTTTTGGGATAGATATGAAGAGGACCCAAGCAAGGTTTCTACAATTGTCGTTGAATTGAACTATATTATATTGGATGGAGAAATAGGATTCTTAATTAATGATGTGAATGGTTTTCATGGATATCATAAAGTTACATGATGGAACTCTATGGAATTTTCTAATTAGACAAAAATATTGAAATCTGAACCATAAATTTCGCAGTGACATATAGTATGATGAAGATGATTATGAATTTGTTTTTTCATAGTGCATGAGAACCTTGATGACTTTAGTTTTAATTTAAATGTCTCAATAGTAAATGGTTTCTTATATTCTCAAAAGGAGAAATAGTTTTTTGATTTACCATAATCTATTGTGACATTGAGTTGATGAGGCAAGTTATTAATCCCAGACCACTGATAAGAGACTTTTTTCATAGGGAATATTAATGCATCATGAAAATAAACTGTGTGACCTCACGGTTTTAGTGTCTTGTCCAATTTTTTGTTGTCTCATGATTCAGTGTGCCATCAAGGCCTTGGGGACTTGACTATCAGGTGAATACATCATTATTGATCTTTCATTCTTGATACCACTATCATTCCTTAGCAACACTTCCTATGTCATGCAGTTTTGTCATTTGATGCATTTTTTGTCAAAACGAATAGGTATGGTCCGTTCTTCAAACCCAACATCTCTGTATAATTTCTTCAACATACAAATTCCTTGGTTGATTAAGAAACTGCAATGTTCTCTACATCAATACTTGATTGGGAAACCACTCATTTCCTCTTACTCCAACTCGAAATTCCTTCAAAACAAGATAAATAGATAAACACATGTAGAATTTACATTGTGCATATCATCTACCCATTCAACATCAACAAACCCATACAGTTGAAGGTTTTTACCTCCATATTCTTCATAAAAAATAACATAGTCGTTAGTTCCCCATATGTACCTATAGGTCCCATTGACACCTGTCTAGTGATAGGTTTGAGGGCAAGAGATTCTCTGAGTTGATGGACGTGAAGCCATGTGGATTCCCTTTTCCTTTACCTCAAAAGATGTTGGTTTTAATTTTGGAAATTTTTTCCTTACACATTAGATATTTTCTATATCATGGAATGGTTCTATAGTTCCCGAGTTGGTCAACTGAGTAGAGATCAGAAAGATGATAGTTCTTTGTAGAAAGTTATGTGAAGTATGCCCAAATATCTACTTCATATTCACTATCAAGTGAAAGTTGCAATCATTTTTCTAATCATTTTATGATAGAATTCCTAATGCTACTACTAGCATGGAGAGAAGTTCTCCTCACAACCTATCCAAAATACATTATGTGAAGTAGGATATGGAAAACCATAAAACTAAAACATGGTCACAAATAAGACCATATCTAGATGCCATAGAATAGAATCTAAGTTTCCACGTTAGGAAGAGGAAAATTGCTTAAGTCATTAATAAGGAACCCAACAGTGGAAGAAAACATCTTTCTTTGTGGGAGCCTAGGCTATTAAAATATGTCTGTATTGTCTCTTTAGAGGATTCATAAGAAGAGTTCTATGATGTGGAGCAATCCAATGTAGGATGCATCCACAAATGATAACATAGTAGGTGATTTTGTTGCAAATTTTGCTCAGGGATTATATGCAGAGCCATGTGTTTGGAAAGAAGAATTAGAGAGCCTTGTTTGTGGAGGTGTCTTCATGGATCTTAGAAAATATCCTTGGCAAGATTGTTTTGGAACTCAAACACAAAGGATAGAGAAATGTTATAAAAAATTACTTATTCTAGGAGGTGATCAAGGGTTTGAGAGAACAAAAGTTCATGGTATTCTAAGTAGTACCACCATGAATGCTATTTTTGAAACATATGTTGCTAACAAATGGAAAATTTAGATTGAGAAGGATTTTCCTCAAAGATTTCAAGGTCATCTGACACTCGACAAAGATAGTCAAAATGCTTTGAGATGACTGTTGAGTGAATATGCAGGCCATAATCTACCAATAATATGGTGGAAGCTCAGGTGGACCAACTTGTTATTTTCAAAGGAATAACAGATGAAGATGTGACAAAAGTTGTGAGAAGAAATATATGTTTACATTTAGGGATAAATATCAAGAGGACCCAGGCAAGGCTTCTACAATTAAAGCTGACTTGAACTATATTGTATTGGATGGAGAAATAGGATTCTTGATTAATGATGTGAGTTTGGCATGGTTTTCATGGATATCATAAAGTTACATGATGGAACTCTATGGAATTTTCTAATAAGATAGAAATATTAAAATTGGAACATAGATAACAACCACAATCCAAAGAGGGCTCACAAGGCATGACACCAAAACCACTTTTAATCATTTTGAATCAATCCACGCCCCTTTATTTCCACTATTGAGCGCCTGAAAAAATTAAAAGGTTGTTTTCCTTCTGTCTATGTGATTCATTTTACATTTGTGCATATTCACTGAATATCTAATGTTCACTGCAAACCTTTTCCAAATTAATGTACAACTGTAGAAAGATATAGTACTCTGGTGATGCATTCAGTTTTTGCCCAGATTACATTGTGTTGCAGATTTTATTGATAGACACCATCACAATTGATAGGGACACATTTCCTTTTCTGACCATTGTGTCAATCAAGACTTCTGGGCATTGAAAATAATATCAGTCTTCAGAATTTAAATTTATATTGCCTTACATACCATAGCATTTTTTTCTTAGCACGGTTGTGTACTTTGGCTACTTCTCTTATTATTTCTTTAAAAGGGTGAAATTTTGTACAAAGAAGAAAATATTGTGTTGTTGAAATCTAATGGCCTAGAACCGAAATTTGGTGACACATACCTTCATATATGCATATTTTGGAGAGTCTGGATTTCGTAATTTGAGTTCATAGGATTCATCATTTTTTATATAATTTTGAATTATCGAAAAGTGTTTCTTAAAAGTCCATGCAATGAGTGATACAAGACACTGATAAGAAAGGTAAATGGGTGTCTGTACTTTAGAAAGCATGATTATGGACAATAACTTGAGGGGCTTGTAACTTCAACATGTTTGCTAACAAATTGCTTCTTTGTACCATTCTGAGTGCATAATAGATTTATGTATCGAAAGTAGTTCTTCGGGTTTAATCCCCTAATGTGATTGTATTACATCCTAGAGAAATACATGAGCCATCCATTGTTTCTTGAGATCTAAAAGCAGTTTCTATTTTTTTTTCTCTTTTCGCGGCATGCACAGGGAAACTGATTCAAGACAAAATGCTATAAATTGATATAATAATAGTCCCATATGGTTCATGTAAAGTTCAAAATAAAATTGTTTTGAAGTTCTTTTCCATTTCCAACTGCCATATTGTTGAAGTTGATTTCTAGTTTAAGGGTCGAAACTTCTTGTCAAATTATTTTTGTGTTTCCATCTACTATAGTGTGGCATGTTGTTGTCGTTGATTTGGGGATTGACTGTCAACAAACTTGAATTTCAAAAGCCAAAAGGCCTCAAGAAAATGAATCCTCTTATCAGTTTGATTTCCAAGGTATCTCATTAATAGAGGATGTTTCTTTATGTGAAAATAATGAAGACAGAGATGGAGAGGAAATGAAGAAATAGGGAAATAGCAAGGAAAAACTCAAGAAAAAAATCTTTCTTGAAGATTGGAGGAAGTGACAATTGAGCCTCTCCATTCATGACAAGTTGCAATTGTTGTCAATGAGTAACAATACATGAAATCTCACTCTACATCTTATTCTTTGTAAGCGTTTCCAAAGGAAAATAAAGTTTCCAACAAATTTTTGTTTTTAAATTAGGGTTCTTGCAGTAAAAATCTATTATCTCTATGTTAATAGCTATTTTAATGAGTTTGGTTGTGTAATAGATTCAATTTTATGTGAATTTTTCTATATAAAACTACATCAGATAGTACTTTTGCATTCAATTACCTACAACCATATATTATCCTAACACCCACAACATTGGAGTCCCTGTCCAAGATTCTCTTGTTAGTTAATTCAATGCATTGCTAAATCACAATGTTATCTTCAATTCATAATATTTCTAAGGTTAAGTGAATGCACATCCAGCCTTATTATTTGAATGGGCATTATAATTATTAATTTTTTAAGTGTTGAGAGTCAACTAGCCCTCAAGTTGTTGGTGTATTTATGTTCAAAATTCAGACCATTTCCTTTAGCAACAATCATCCACGTTAGGCTTTAACTCATTTTTTTACTGCTTGGCTCAATTCCATCACACTCCCAATGTTTCATCCATCCATGGTATGATGGTTATGGTATATTCCTCTAAGTAATAGTTGTAAATCATACTACAACACTAAATATTTTAGTTGGTTCACTAACCAGTACAAGAATCATTTCAACGATATCATACCTATAAATTCACTAGAATATCATACCTACAGTTCATATATATTCTTGTGGGGTTTTCTGTTGTGGGAAAATCTTGTGCTTTGTTTTCGAAGCTAATAACCAACACACCATTGTGTACCTTTGGCTTCAAAGGCCAAGGCATGAGCATGGGTGCTTATGAATGGTCGTTCATATTTAAATCTATGGCGGCGAATTCATAAATTATATTTTGTTATGTTGCGTAAGCTAGGATGCATGTTATTATATTGTGTTGGTTCTCCCATAAAAGCGGAATGAGTTGGCCTGTAAGAGAAACTCATGAGGTTGGAATTCATCTAGCTCTATTGGCCTAGTGGGTCCTGACCCAGGTTCAGAGTTAGTTTTTCCAAACAAATCCCTACACTATTGGCCCTTTTGGAATCAATCCACAAATCACGGATTGAAGTGTCAAACGAAGCAGTATGGGGGGATGCTGGAACCAAGTTTCCACACCCATGTATGAGCATAGAGTCATTTTATGCCCTAAATCTTCCTTCACATAGATCGATGAGCCTTTAGGGCTTATCAATATAACTACCCTTAATCAACTTCTATACATCCGCGAATGTCATGACTATCTTTCGCAGACCCTGAATATGTGAATCGGCTACTTACGGGTATCAAAGATTAATCTTAACCCAGTAATTACTCAGATCAGCTTAACTGTTAATAACTTCTGCATATAATAAGATAATCTTCACGTAAACAGTTAAGAGTAATTGCGTTCATGTAACTATATCAATCATGTAAATTCACGCATTAATACACCATTATTTCATAAACCCATTATAACAAGAGGTGCATTCATATAAACAAAAATAAATAGACAAAACACAATAATTGTTGAAATAATCTCTTTATTAATGCTTCAGTTCTGCATACAGACTCATGACTTCCCTGTGCACTCAGCTGTAGGGGTCCCCGCACTTAAATGAGGAATCTACTCTAGGCCTCTGTGCACACAGCTACAAAACCTCTCTTCTACTCGAAGACTTCTTCACTCTTACCCTTACTGACCCATTACATTCATATTCATTCTTATTCATCTCTATCTTAGACTCTCTAAGACACACCTACTTACACAATCCCATGGTCCGCATACCATGGGTAGATCTTCAAAAGCTTACTCAACTTACCTAAAAGAAGGGTAAAACCCCTTATGAAACTTTAACTATCTACGTGCTCCATGACCACAACTTGCGGAGACTTTACATTTTATACAACAAAACTTGGGCTTTTGCACCAAAACTTGGGCTTCTACCCCAAAATTGACCCTATCCAAACAAGCCCCTAACACAAAGATCGTGACTCACCCTCGAGTCACTCTACTATTCTAGAGATCTTACTGTGGAGACCTCCCAACTCAACTTATGCCACTTCTACTTTAGTCGTGCTCTGCATGGCTACTTGTTTGATCTGCTCCACCAACTACTCTCTTGTCGGTCCTGCATTGTCTTCCTTGATTTTTTGTTGAGTGCTTTGTAGACTCGCCAACTTCTCTTGAATGTTGGAAAAAATATGGTAGGCCTCATCTAGCCAAGGCCCCAATCTAGCCATGAGGACTACATATTTCCTTTGTGCTACTTCCACCTGTTCAAGCAATTTTTTTTCCTCCTGCAGCTTGGCCAATCGTTGTGCTATAGCGACGGTGCATGCAATCGCTCTCACTTCATCATACTGCTATTTCAATTGATGGGCTTCTATGTTTAACCTCTGTAGGTTAGGATCTTCCTGTAGAGCTGTAAATACCTCCATGGATTTCTCAAAGAGCGTAGTGTAATCCACCACCGCGACATCCAATTTTGTGGCTCCAACCTTCATAGCGGCTTTGCACTATTCTTTGGCCCCTGGTGGAGTTGAAGGTTGTGACTTCACCTTTAACTCTATGATTTTCTCGTTCATTTCAATCTGAATAATGGCCACTCCTATTTTTGCATTGTGCACAGCTATAGCCAACTTCCTAATCTTTTCCTCCAATAACACTTCCTTTGGGATATGTAGTTTAGATACTATTCTGCATTCCTCATCCACCACAGCTGTAAGTTGGTCGTTCTGCGCCTAACTTTATTTTGAGCCTCCAACACTTTGGAATTCTCTATGAACATTTTTTATTGTTGACTTTGTACTCGCTTATCAATCTCAGTGCATGCTTCTCCTAGGCCTTAAACTTTGCTATCACATTTGCTTGCAGTGTGTGAAGAAACCCACTGGGGAGCACAGTCAGTTTGAGGCCAATGTTCTTTAGGGAACTAAAAATATATTTGCCAACAACAGCCTTCATGCTCAAAACTCCATCTGGTAGCGCGACTACCTGGAGATCTAATGATCGAACCATCTCTAGTGGTTGAGTGGTCCCCAGTGCAAAACTGGTTGATGCAACACTGCTCTGTCCTGCACCTACCTAGATTCTAGTCATCTCTGAAAATCCTTCTAGATGGTGCTCAGTGCCTACTTCTGTTTTTTCTCAAACTGCTATAGTAGTTCTGTAGTAGTATCCAACACCTTGTCTCCAATTTCATCCAGGTTTCCATTCGTCAAAGTAATCAGAGCCAGTGATAGCTTGGTGGCTTTTGTCTTCTTCTACGGTCCTTCCTTTTCCTGCTCCCTCTACTACTTTTCTCTGAAGGGAGTGCTATCCTGCTGATCACTGGCACCCTATTCTGACTACTCTTCTTCCTTTGTTTGGGGCTAAGGAGACATCTGACTTCTTTTGGAGCTGCACTCTTCATGATATGCCTATTTCTTGGTGACAAGTTCTACTTCCTCTTGCGCCTTCTCCTTGGCCTATTTCCTTCTTTTATCAGCCAACTCTTGAACCTTCTATTTGGTCATGTCCTTCTTCATCTTCTTCGTGGACTTGGTAGGCCCTGCAGCCAGATCGGAAATAGAATTTCAATCTATTAGCCAATTCTTGATGACCTCTTTAATAGCATCATCCGTAGCAAGGGTGGGTAGGTTGAACCACTTTTTCGAGGGATCCTTTCACACCCTAATGTATACATGGTCGAAGTCTGCTTTGAACTGTGTGTACCCTAAAAGTTGATCAAACATGATTAGTGACAACTTTGGCTTTTGGTTGAAGGTTGTGTGAATGCTCACCTCCATCAACACCCAAAAGACTTTTTTCTTTGTGACCCACACGACCTCTTTCGTGGCTGAGAGAGAAGAAAACTTTGCTTCTTCTGGCAGATCTTTCTCCACAGGAGGAAACTAGCTGTCCTCTAGGAAATCCTAGGAAACCAGTACAATTGAGAGCAACAACCACAAATAGTGGGAGGCGTTTCTCTCATCCTGTGCTTCTCTGCAGTTTGCGAGGAACTCACTACACTAGTAGTGCATCTAGTTGAACTTTAGGCCCTCTGCGCACTGTGCTGCCAACGAAACTACTTGTGCCGACACCTCATCCATGTGAATTCACATGGAAACCTTTACCGTGGGGTTAGTAATTGAAGTAATCGAGTACCCACGTGGCTTCTTCACAAGTTTAAACTTGTCCTTCTTCTCAGCGAGGTCGCACTCACTCGTCTTTCTGCCAAACACCTTGGCCGTATTTAAGCCTGAGTGTGGCAATAACATGATCTGATGGATCAACATATTGGTGATGGGGATCAGCTCATTTAGCCACAAGCACCTGTTATGAACTAGGAACAACAACTGTTTAATGATGATTAGGTTTATATTTGAGCGATGGTAGTGGGGCACCCACAACAGGTTCAGTAATCCTGACTTGTTTACTCTGTGGATCCATTCAATAGGCTCTAGAGCGATGAGACCAGATTCTTTGTAGAAGACCCTCTACATATAGGTGTCTGCAGCTAGGTGGGGGAACCACTCGTGGTCTGCCAAATACCAATCTTCTAGTTTCAAGTGTGGGATCCGCGCCAAGTGAATACCTTCAAAGGTTATGTTCTCTAATAATAGGGGTGTGTTGAGGAGGAACTGTCATGCATCTGAGTCCTTAGGGACCTTCACTTTTCCCTTGCATGGAGGGATATACTCTAGCAACTTAGATATAGGGTCCACCCCTTCAATGTATATATCTTCCATGGCCTCCTCATGCTCTAGATCCACCACTTTTCCCTTCTCTTTTGTGCTTGGCTTTTCTTTTCTCCGAGCTTGTGTAGCGGCATGCTTCCTCAATGGCTTGTGCACATGCATTGGCTTCTTTTATTTATCTTTCGTCGGATTGGGGACCTCTCTCACCAACGTAGGCTTCAACCTAGATGACCTCAGCACTGTAGGCAATGCTGCTGGAACCTCCAGACTCACAACTTCTGGAACCACTCCCTCTGAAGCAACATCTCCACTAGTACTCATGGTTTTCATGGGGCTTGGTCCTAGAATCTTTTCTAGGAGGAATGTTTGATTTACCTCTGATAACATGGAAAATGCAGGTCTTGCGACTAAATCCTCCCAATACGAGCGATTGATAGGTAATCGACAACAAAATGAAAAAAAAATTAAAAATGCAAAGTGTTTTTCGCTGAACGACCACACGTAATTTATAGGTGAATTCGAATTCAAATTTGACTGTTCCCCCAAAAACCCGTCCATAAATGCTATATCTGCAGTAGATTTCCAATGATTTCGCTCTTAAATTCAACCTTAAATGCCTTAAATTCCACCCCCCCAGCTCCTCTTAACTCTCTCTTAGCAATCAAATCATGAATAGTGACTGTAATGGTTACTTTCTGGCTACACTGCATGGTCTCTCTCCCTATAGCACAACTCCCTTTGTGCTTCTTCTGATACTATGACACCATCATATTTCGCACAGACACCTCGTCTCGTAGCTCTATAAATCGGGCAGTGTAGTTTATATTCCTGCGCTTCCTTACAACTACCTGGAGAGCTAAGGTTGAGCTACCATCATGTAGTCATTGGGACGGATCCTTGGTGTATGGCTTTAATTAGCTTCTATTTACCTTTCCCTAAAATGGATCTCCATTCAACTTCACACGCTGAACTTCTCCACCATCTGTAATCTCTTTGACATCATATGGTCCCACCCAATGCATTTGAAATTTTCTTGGAAACTTATCAAACTTACTGTCATATAATAAAACTAAATTGTTTACCTTGAAGGTGCGCAATTTCATGTGCCGATCATGCCAAGCCTTTTCACGTTCCTTTTGAACTTGTTGATGGAATCCAACCAAAAATCTATCTTCCTCAAGCTCTGTTAGCTACACGAGCCTCTCTTTTAAGGCTCCACGGTCCACCATTCTTGTGAAAGCCACTATGCGTAGACTAGGCATGATACACTCCATATACATCATAGCCTCTATGCCATAGACCAACCTAAGAGGTGTCTGACTAGTAAGATTTTTACAGGTGGTTCTATAAGCCCATAACACTGTTGGTATGTGTACATCCAAATCATTCCTCTGCGAATTGCAAACCTTGTTCAGTGAATTCTCCAATATATTATTAAATGCCTCAACCATCCCATTGGCCTGAGGATGATATGGAATGCCCTTTTGGTGATAAACCTGGAACTCCTCTATCAGTGCGCTAATTGTTTCATTGAGGAAATACATAATGTGATCACTCATTAAAATCTTCAGGCAACCAAACCTTGTAAACACATATTCATACAAAAAAAATTGTTGTTGTTTCCCCTGTACAGTCCTTCATAGGCTGTGCATCCATCCATCTGGTCAAATATTTGGTCGTAATGATGATATATTGTACACCTGTCTTCTTTCCTGGAGGCTGAATTGTCCGTACAAAATGAATTAGCCACTTCTCAAATGGATACAATGACACTTGTGGATTCAGAGGTAGTTCATCCCTTTACTATGGCCTACCTTTTCTCTCACATGCATCACATGCCCTAAAATGTGTTTTCGAATCCTTATGCAGCGTTGGCCACCACAGCCCTACGCGTAAAATCTTATACGTTGTTGCTTTCCCTACATAGTGGCCTCCCACATCTCCTCCATGATCTTCAACAACTATACTATTTCATTCAAAATCAGGCACATAAAATCGTAGTATTTCATCTGATCCCATCTTATATAAATTCCCTGCAATAACTGAAAATTCTGCTGCACACAGTACTAATTCTTTCTTTTGTTGACTTGTGTACCCTTCTGGCACCATTCATGTAGTCAGGAAATGGATAATGTTTGCAAAGTGATTATTTGTTACTTGCACCGCAAAGAGCTATGCGTCAGGAAGCCCTTCCTCCAAATTGCTAGGCTCCTCTCTTGTTTCAATGTGCGACAGATGGTCTAGCCCTGCATTCAACCTTCCTAGCTTCACAATCACCTTGAAATCATACTCCTGAAACAACAGGAGCCATCTGCATATCCCGCCCCCCAACACATGCTTGTTCCCTAGGTACTTTAATGCAGAGTGGTTTGTATACATATTAAAATGCTTGCTTAGCAGGTAATGTCTAAACTTATAGAGCACGTACACCATAGCCAACCCTTTGCACTTTGTGATCAATTAATTCTTTTCAGCTTTATACAACTTCCTGCTCAAAAATGCTATTGGGTGATCCAGTTCTCCTTCACCAGCCTATGCTAGTACTGCTCCTAGTGCAATACATGATGCATCCACATGTACATGAAATTCCTTCTTCTAATCTGGGAAGACTAGGATCGATGCGGTGACCATTTTCTCCTTTAATATATCCATGCTTCGCTGACATTCTTCATCCCAACAGAATGTAGCATCCTTTTTTAGTAGCTTTTCCAATGGCGCGGTAATATGAGCATAATTTTTTATGAACTTTCGATAATATCCTATGTGGCCTAGTGTTGCACGCAACTCTTTAACACTTCTTGGTGCCTCCAAATTAGTTATAACCACAATCTTAGCAGTGTCTACCATTAATCCTTGCCTGCACACTACATGACCTAGCAAGATTCCGAAAGGGATGTGAAATAAGAATTTCTTCAAGTTTAGCGCAATCTGATACCTTTGGCACAGATCTCACATCAAGCACAAACTAGATACATGGCACTTTACCAGTCCAAACACTATCCAATCATCAAAATATACCTCGGATTTTTTTTAATGAACTCTTTGACTGCCACAATGACTACACCTAAGAAGATTTTCGGTGCATTCTTAAGCCCAAAAGGCATCACGGTATATTGGAAGCATCCCCATTCTATTGCAAAGGTCATCTTGCTCCTACCTTCTAGCGTGATATTAATCTGATAGTATCCAGAGAACCCATCAGTGAATGAATAGGCCTCCTGTCCTCCAAAGTTATCAAGTACATCATCTATAAATGGTGTCGGAAAAGGATCATGGATGTAAGCATCATTAAGCTTCTTGAGATCGATGAAAATCCTTATTTCATCCTTCTACTTCTTTTCTTGAACTACCATTGGGCTCACACAATCATTTTCCTCCATCGGTTTAGTAATACTTGCTCCAAGCATCTTGTCCAACTCCAACTAGACATTTTCCTTGTATTTGGGATTAATACGATATGGCCTCTGCTTAACAAGAATGATGTCAGGTTTTAAATTTATTTTCATCACTACCAAATCACCTATGATGCCTTTTAAGTCTGAAAACTATGTAGGGAACAAATATTGATATTCGTGGAGTAGCTCAACAACCTTATCTATTGTGGCATCATCCCAATAGTCTCCAATCTTTGCAAACTTCGGCTCCACTTTTGTGCCATTGTTTACTTGTCTATCTTTCAGTGGCGTGGTGATATCTGGATTATCTATCTGTGGTCCCTCCACCTCGCGGTGGTCTTCCGCCTCTGGGATGTTAATGTTCTATGGATCCTTATCTTCTTCTTCAATAGTCACATTATAGCATTCCACTGCATGGCGCAGTTGGGTGCTCCAATCTGGTTGAATCAAATCTAAAGGATCTTGTGGTATTCCGAATATTGCTTCCTTGACCTCCTGTAGTGCTTTGTCAATACATTCGAACCCATCTTCAAAGTTGAATGTCATCAAGAATCCCTGTGTCAAAATTTCCCACTCTTCAGTGCTGTGGCAGAGCTCTGTTTCCAGGTACCAATTCATGGGTATTACATCCAAAGTGTGACAGAATAAATGTACCCACTCAGGCTGCGGCTCCATCCCATAAATGTCAATCCATTTTGCTAAGTCATCATGCGGATCATTCCTTCCATCATATTTCTCTATTAACTGGACTTTTGGTCCACCAAACCACAATCTAATCATTTCTCTTTACCCGCAACACCCATCAAAACTGTCTTATGCGTACCCCACCATCTTGCTTGCATAGCGCATAGCGCCAAATCCAGTGCTTGGAGGCAATGCTTCTCAGGCACTTACCTTTCAAATTCATCCAAAAATTGATCTACATCAGTTAGACCATCATAATAAGGAAAACTTCTTACCTCAGATGATACATAGTGTAATGATTTAGTCATCATATTATAGCGCAACATAGATACTTCATGCAACCTAATTTGCTAGTGTTCTAATTCCTAATTTGAATCTTATGTATAGGAACTTTCACGATCACATGCAATGCATCCATTTGCTATCAGATTAACCCAATATTGATCTCTTGCTATTATCCTATAGATTTGGTCCAAATCAACATCGATTTCCTCATAATCACAGACCGGTTCAGTATACCGTGCTCCTTCTGCAGGGTCCAAAGGTACTAATACATGGAGCGATTTCCTCTCAAATGACATTGTATGCTTCTTGATATTGATTACTCCATTCATGTCAATAGCCTAATCAATCCCCAGGAATGTGGGGTATGGATTGATGTCATTCATAATCTCTATCACTTCAAAATCAACCAATACGCTCGTGCCTTCAATATCTACTGTTACTCCCTGCAATCTCCCCATAGGGATAATCTTCTGTTGATTTTCCATCCTGAATTGAATCGAAGACCACTACAACACAATTATCCCCATTCTTTCCCATGTATGTTTAGGCAGTATATTCACTAACCCAACATCCAAAATAACTTGATCCATTTCATACTCTCCTATTTGCACAGTGAGCCTCATCTCACACCCTATTCTTGCTTTATTCTTACCAAATTTTCTGAATACGCGAGGTCCTTCAAGACCATTTTCTTTACTGACACACTTATTTATCAACTCCTATAATTCTTTCATGGCCTTTCTATCACGTAACAACTTCACACAGGTCTCTAAGATGGTAGTAAGCATGGAGGGGTCAACTTTTTTAGACAGCTTGTCCTGACTTCCTAAGGTAGAAGCCTTAGTGAATCTTTTCTTTGCTTCCATGAATGTCTATTTCACATGCTCCAAGTAAACCCAACCTATTCTTCTAAAGCCTTTCAAACCCACTCGCTTTCTTCAAGTTTCTTTCCTTTATCATCGCTAGTCGTCATTCCTCTTCACAACACGATATATACATTAGGAGATCCTCTTCGTGGGGTTCCGCCCTCATCATTTGTAGGTTCTGGGTGGGCTGCTGACATTGCACCCTCTTCTCTTGCATATTAGTTATTAATACAAGGCATTCTTCTATCGTGTGGTCAAACTGGGTACAGTATCAGCACGATAGGTGTGTCTGGCTTGTACATTCCTTCACGTAGTGTCCTGGAACTCTACAATTGTAGCAAATAACTTGTCCCTGACCTCTCATAGATCCTCCTCCTGCTCGGCCTCATCCTTGCCCCTGATATCCTTCGTACGCTCCCCTAGCACCTTGATCCAAAGGCCAAGTTTCTGTTTGCATTTGATATGCATGTGTTCTTTCAGTCATCATCTCATAGCTACAGTAGTTATGCTCATCATGACCCACTGATTCAGAGAAGAGTCCAGAAGATTTGTTGCGGTGTCTGCACAAATTTCTGCAGCAAGTGGAAATTGTTTGATGCATGTTCTCTATCTACCTGATAGATAGTGCACCACAGCGTGGACCCTGTACTTGGCCCTTCTTGAGCTTCCAGTGTCAAAGGCATTGGCCCTCCTCTTGCAACATAATTTGTGAAGATAGGGCAATGATCTTTATCATGCCCCTAGCTTTTACACTTCAGGCACCAAACTTCTTTGTGCACCTCTAGTCAAGTTTCTCTATCTTTCTTCAAGCTTTGGAAATATAGGCAAAGATTCTGCAATTCCGAGTGAATGTGTTGAACTCCCAAAGAAACATCTTGAATCGGTGTCTCATGCAATCTCATCGTAACTTCTAGGGCTTCTCCCTAGGTCCCAATCTTTTGTTGCGATAAGGAAACCCTTAGGTGAGGCAGGAGTAATGCTACAAACCATTCGCAATGCTTCCCATCAGTGAGATTCATGTTAGCTTCAAGGATCTAGTACTTTAGTCTGTGATTTAGCTCCCAGGGTGTTTCACTTGACCTCATCATGATTTTCTTAAATCCAATGAGTGATTGCGATTTAGACTTGGGCCTACTGAATTCCTTATTCAGTGCAGTTTGAGTGTCTGCCAACAAAGCCATTGGGTTATCAATGTAGTACTTAATTTATCATGTTAGCATGAGACCCTATAGAGAAGTAACCAACTTTTCCTTCTTCATATGCAAATTTGTAATATTCTAGGCTATCCACATGGCCCTCACAATGAACCAAAACTAGTCTGCATCCTCATTTCCGAAGCCCTTGAAAACAGGAAACTTCATCGTATTAAACATATTAAATGGTGGTTGAGGTGGTGGTGGTGTGGGCGAAGGTGTATGTTGTGGAGGTGAAGTCAGAGGTGGTGTGGAGGGATGAGGTATTCGTGGGAACCCTTGTCTTATTAACTAGACAATGCCCTGTGGAGAAGCATGTGTTGCTCCCGTGTCGTCACTCAAAGGAGGCTCAATTAGTGGGCTATATTCAAGGCCTATTCTCCCTCTATCCTTGAAGAACTTTCCACTTTGTGTAGCTCCAAACATCAAAGTAATGGCATAACCCACTTTTCACACAGGAGCATCTTAATCCATGTATTCAAAGATCTTAAATACTTACCTCACGGCACCTTGAAGAAGCATCGCTCCACTTTGCTGCAAATGACTGAGGTATCGACTGTGAATTCTGTCACAAATTCTCCTATGATGCGATAAAGCCAGTGATTTACATTGCGCACGATCTTTTCTTCAAAGACTTCCAATCTTCGCATTAGCTCCAGGGTCCATACTATTGGACCGTTAAGCCTCCACCATCCCTGGTCATTTGCCAATTTATCGATACACTCATATCACTCAATCAGGAAGGAACATAAGAAATTTTCATGTATCTCTCTGTACAGATACCTGTGCAACCACTGTTCTTTTCTCAGGCATGGATTTGTGTTATCTTGCGTCACAAATTCATGGATATTTCTATCCAACAACTCAATTTCTTTATTTTTTGGATTACAATGATGCAACATCACACATCTCTTTTATGCAGATCATGGTCCCAACAATGGAACAATTTGATGGCTTAGTGGGTCCTGACCCATATTCAAAGTTTTTTTTTCCAAACAAATCCCTACACTATTGTCCCTTTTAGCATTAATCCACAGAGCGCGGACTTAAGTCTCACCCGAAGCAGTATGGGGGGATGTTGGAACCAAGTTTCCACACCCAGAGATGAGTGTGATGTCATTTTATGCTCTAAATCTACCTTCACGCAGATCGATAAGACTTTAGGGCTTATTGATATAACTACCCTTAATTAGCTTCTATACCTCCACGAATGTTCACGACTATGTTTTTCGGACCCTGAATATGTGAATCAGCTACTTATGCGCATCAAATATTACTCTTAACCCAGTAATTACTCAGATCAACTTAAGTGTTCATAACTTCTACATATAATAAGATAACCTTTGCATAAACAGTTAACAGTAATTGCGTTCATGTAACCATATCAATCATGTAAAGTCACACATTAATACACCATTATTTCCTAATACCACTATAACAAGAGGCACATTCATATAAACAAAAATAAATAGACAAAACATAGGAATTTCTAGAATAATCTCTTTATTAATGCTTCAGTTCTGCTTACAAACTCAAGACTTCCCTGTGCACTCAGCTACAAGGGTCCACACACTTAGTTGTAGACTCTACTCTAGGCCTCTACACACATAGTTGTCGAGTGACTTCTTCGCTCTTACCCTTACTGACCCATTACATTCATCTTCATTCTTGTTCATATCTATATTAGAATCTCTAGGGTAGATCCTCAAACGCTGACTCAACTTACCTAAAAGAAGTGTAAAACCATTTATGACACTTTAATTATCTACGAGCTCTGTGACCACAACTTGTGTAGACTTTACATTTTATACAACAAAAATTGGGCTTTTTCCCCAAAAATTGGGCTTTTACCCCAAAAGTGACCCTAGCGGATCCTATCCCAACAAGCTCCCGGTAAGAATAATTGCACAAAGAACAAGGGGTCGGACTTGGTGAACACCTCCAGTAGAGTCTAGGAAAGATGACCTAGAAGAAGGCGACCCTAGTTGAATTCCTCTAGATGGATGATGCTGAGGCCTCGAGCAAGTTTGTGAGTGTAGAGTTTGTCTGAATGGATCATGAAAATGCTTAGAAGGAGGTTGCTCGAAGAGTAGATCCCTTTGGCTTGATCATATACTGGCATAGAATGAACAATACTTACTGGGTTTGCGATATTACTATCACAAACATGTCACAAGCAATAGGAGGCTAGGTAGGACACATCCTTTCACTAGCATATTGATTGGGATTTGTATGAAATGCTACCCAAGGAGGAGGTTCACTTTCAAACGTAATCAAACATTTAATTTGTTCTCTAGAGCATTCCAATAGAGTTGTAGGTGGTATTGACTCTTGAGGGACCACTTATGGAGCTTGAAAGTTGAGGAGGTTGTTATTTAAGGTTGTTTCTAGTAGTTTAACGCATGCATTAAGATTAGACAAGTGAGGGTCTATATGGAGTTGGGGCTCTATGCCTTTTGCAATTTTGTGGCTGGCTTACAACTGCAAATGGTGGCTAGCCAAACAAACTATTATGAAATGGTTTCTTCAAAGACAATCCCATCTGCATAGAATTTACAAGAAAAAATCACAGGATCATGCTATGATCAATCTATAAATCTATTAAACAAGAAGATATTTCTACATACATGAGATTACTGCATCAATCCATTTACACTATTCAAATTGTGTTGTAAGTGACCACGATGATCTTCTCTCTTCCTTCAATCGAAAAACTTGTGTTTTCTCCCACATCTTCCATAATTCGTTTCTTGGATATTTTCTCTTGAATTGTATCCCCTCTTCACGAGTGATCTTACTTTTTTATAATCCGCATTGTTCTCATCATTGAAGAACTCCACTTCATCATAAATATATTCATCATGTTCACCAGAAGAATCATGTTCTTTTGTGTACAAACTTGGGTTATCTTTAGTTAAAACTTTACAAATTTTGGAACATACGAAATATGTACCCCTTCCTTTGCGTAATCGAGCATATCAGCAACAATATTATACAAAATTAGGAGTTTCTATCATATCGGTCATACAAAAAACCCTTATTTTAAGCACCTATTTGTTATTTCCATAAGGAATCTACTAAGTGGAGTGAGCTAAGAGTTATTTTCCCTAAAATCATCTATCCCTATTTCTTATTTCATTTTCATTTCACTTTCAGGTTCCAATTTGTGATAACATAACTCATTGCAAATGTCTTGTTGAACAAATCTTGGTATTATGTGTGTCTTTGGATGTGCACTCAAATTTTCTCTACTTCTGGGCTGCACGTACGTCGATAAGTCCCCATAAGTGAATTCTACTAGTCTCACTCACCCGTGCGATTTTCCAAATAACCACCCAAAAATTCTGTTGCGTTTGCTGGATACAGGGGTGCCCTACTAATGCTAAATACTAAATTCGAATAATGCTAAAGGCTACATCTGATTATTGGAATTTGATTTCTTTTGGCCAAATAAATTGCCTTAGTGTCAAATGATTACATGACATATGGTGACTTAGTAAAGATGGTCTCTCTTCCAACTCTGTATTTCATGATATATGTTTCAGCTCTGTATTCCATCATCTATGCTATTATTGATAGAAATAAGGATTTACCTTACATGGAAACCTGGGCATAGGCTGGCCATTCCGTTTTCTACAGTACATAATATTTATAACCATGAATTTCTTGAAATTTTTAATTTCTTTAAGAGTCAAATTCATTGAGAAGTAGTATTTGAAGTCGTTGATGCTATTACAAAAATTCTATAAAAACATGTTCTAATCATTATCCAAAGAAACCAGAACAAACATGATTTATGGATTGGAGTCTCCCTCTAGCTTGAATTCCCACTTTAATAAGTTTAGCATCTCTTCAATTCGATATTCTTACATTGTGTGAATATTCATTCCAATTGTTGAGACCTCAGGGGTCTTCCGGTATAACAATGTCAATGATTGACTCTCACCGTTATTGATCTTAAGATGGGGTTCTTTCCATTGGTTCAGAAATGGGAGTGCCCTTTCATTAGCATGTGAGATATTTTTGTTCCACCAGAACTATTGGTTCTGCATCTAATTTGATCTCTTCTTACAGAAAATTCTTAGTATGGTGTAGTGATATTTCCTTAAATTTGTTTCCAATTTGTAAAAAACTTTCATGCAGTAACTTAGAAATTATTTTTCAGTTTCTAGTAGTGATACATTTTTGATATAGAGTTCTTTAGAGTCTAAGTGAGTTGGGAAGATCCTTCAATATCTAGTGCTTGCGTATAAAGGATTGTTTTAGTACATTAGTGGTGAATTAAATCTAGAGGGCCAATTGGATGCAATTGAAAACATGGACACTAGAGGTAAAATATTGAAATTAAAAAATATGCAATCTCAAGCTTGGTGACTACACTTTAGCTTGACAACCTTGAAGGTGCATATTAGGCTCACTTGGCAACCTTGGGGTGCATATCAGGATTGGGTTCATGTTGTTCTATTATAGTATTAATTTAGCCAAATTCTGTCTATTTTTGTGAAATAAGAGTTAAAGTATACAAACTTGTATTGTTTAAGATTAGGATGGTGGTTGGGTTTCTCTTATGCTATGTTTGTCATGATGCTACAAATTTTTCCAGAAGCCTTAATAGTATTTAGTGTGTTAGTCACAGTGTTTTTTGTTACTTTGGCATTCATTTTTGTGAAATAATAGCTAATAGGAAGATATTGTAATTCTCTATTCAGAATAAGGGAATATTTATTATGTTATGGGTAGTATGATAGTAGTTTCCACTTTTGTCTCCCTGGGCAACATTGGAAAGGAGAGGAAGTTGGGTCCAATATCTGACAAAAATTCCAGGAAATTGTCTTCACTTGTTTCTTTTTCACCCATCTCCTTCAATTTCTTAAGTAGAAGGCATATCAAAATATTACATAGCAAAGAGTGGGTAGTAAATCCAAGAACTATGGCAAAGGAGTTGTACTTCAACCAAGATGGGTCAGCAACAAAAAAATTGAAGGTCAGAGAAAAATATTCCATTTAAAGGAAGGTTCTTTTCACATAAAACTTTACTGTGGTAGATATTTCTTTGTCCATATACATTTGATGTTAATGTGTGGTTTGTAGGTAGGCCTGGTATGACATGTATTCCAACATTTTATTTTGCATCTATTGAAGATATTCTAAAATTTTCTTGCATTCTTGTGTCAATGAGCTTGCTGATCTTGTCGGAGTCACCCTTGGACCAAAGGGCATAAATGTTGTTTTGGAATGCAAGTATGGTTCTTAAAATATTATCAATGATGGTCTGACAATAGCTAAGGACGTAAATTGTAGATGTGGATTGTAATTTCTTTATATTCTATATTAGTTTTCCTTAACTAAATGTCTTACTATATTATACATGGGAGGAAAACTTCTCACAGGCCATAGACAACATATTGCTCTTTTGATGATCTACCTAGTCTATGGAGTAGACACAATATGGTAATGAATCAAGCTTTAAATAGTTGAAAACAAAGACTTGTGTGCCAGATGTTGATGAGTCATGGTCAATTGTTATTACCAGTCTAGTTAATGCATTTCAATGCTACACCCTGCTTCTGACAGGTTGAATTAGAGGACCCAATTGAAAATATTTTGGCCAAGTTGGTAAGACAAGATGCAACAAAGATAAATGATTTAGATGGTGATTGATATCACATGGATACACATCCAAATAGGTGGACATAGATCTAGTGTCTGCGGCATAGGTGTAGTATAGATACAACCAGTTTAGGCCATGAAACACTATGGCACATATATAGCTCTGTTGGGTACAATGCTAGTAGCTAGGGACATGATGTTGGCTTATGATGTATGTGTTGTACTTTATGGCAACCCACTTGTAGCAGAACAACTCATTTGTATATGGTAACGAGATGAATCTAGAGGAGAAATATCAGAAGTGACAGAACGCATGGAAGTTGTGCTTACAGATGTGACAAAATGCAGGGAAGCTCAAAGGAATCAGTTCAAAAGTAATGTACGATGGAATTATGATACAGGTGTTACCCTTGATGGCAACTCACTCAGATGACAATTCACATTACAACAGGTTAACAACAAAGGATTGCAGATCAGACTCCAAATATTGAAGAAAGAGAGTAGCTTAAGAAGTATACAGTGGTTCAAAATGTTCAAGAAGCATATACACGTGGGTTAATGGAAAAAAAGGAGTGTATACGTATACACACACTTTCACAGAAGGAAAAGAGCATACATGGTAGAAAACCAAGGTTTTGGTCGAAGGTATTTGGTCCGAGGTATTGACCCTAGGTATTTGGTCCACTGTATTGGTCCTAAGTGGTTCTGGTCCAAGGTATTGAGAAAGGCCTACAAATATATAAGGAGGAGAAGATCATTAGGCCAAGGGGTGCAAGTATTGAATATCTTATGAAGTGTTAGATCATATATGAAGGTTATGAGCTTCTGATGCTTTTCTTGATCTGAACTAAGGATGCACCTATGTGGTTGATGATGGATGATGGATCGATATCATAAAGCATGAAATGTATTATCATTATCTAGTTTGATCATGGATAGTCTAGATCTGAATACTGACGCATGTTTTATTTTGTAAATGTTATGATCTGGGTATGACTAAAGTCTGGAATAGCTATGAAGTTTTAAGTTAGTATTTCCAGATATGTACGTTGTTTCACTTTGGTAAAAGCGCGTATACATGCTGGTTCAACACATAGAAGTAGTGTATACCTTACAAACTATGATGTTTGAAGTTGCAGTTGGTTCTAGTTGTTGATGTAGAGTTGTGGGTTATACTTTGTGTTTTGGTGACTGCTTTCTAGTGACATTGTTTTGAATGTTTAGATTGATTGATTGTGACGAGATCTAATGATGGATCAGGATCATAATGACCTATCATTATGTGATATGATAATGGATGGTCTAGATCTGATTGCTAACGCATATTTTATCGTTCATAAATGATGATGTGTGGATGTCTGAAGTCGAGAAGTCCAGCGAAGTTATAAGTGAGTATATGCAGATCTATACACTTGTTTGCTTTGGTGAAGTTGCGTATACATGTTGGTTCAGCTCTACCAAGTAGCGTATGTAAAAGAAAAGCTCGATGTTCAAGGATGATTGATCTATCAGATTAGTAGTACTATTGTACTTTTGTTTGTCAATGATGTCTTCTTAGATCTGAAAGTAGAACTAAATATATAAGGAAATTATGTCTGATTGATTGATTGATTGAGAAGGAAGGGTGTTCCTTCTTGTTATATGTTTAGAACTCAGTAATATGATAGTAGATCTTGAGAATATCATTGATTGGTACATTTTGTGGTTTAGAAGTTTTATGATTCAGTATCTTTATAGATATACGCAAGTTGGGCTAAGGGAAGTAGGGTATACATGCAGTTTGGGTTTAGCCAAGTAGCATATACACTCTAATGCATGGTTTTGAGGTTACATCTGGTTCTGAATGATGATGCAGTGTTCTAGGTTCAGATTTGTGTACTAGTTACAATGGTGTATCTATTCTAGTTGATTGGTTGAAGTTGATTAAGTATGAATGAATGATTCACTTGTGCCAGAGGTTCAGAGGTTGTCAGTAATTGATTGAGTTGTGGCTGATTCAGAGAGTGACGATTGAGTTTCAGTGATTGGTTGATGTAGATGTATTTGACAGTTGTATTGCAGTTATGATTTTGAGATTAAATGTTGTTCTAGAAGTATCCAGTTTGAAAAGTTATGCAACGTGGTCCCTAGAGGAAGAGAGAAGGTTGTAGCCTTCTGTAGGCTGGTGCGTATGTATTGGTAAACATATCAACTAGTACAAGAGCCATGGGGTTGGAGCTCCCTTCCAGTAGTAGCTAGAAAATGAGTGAAGGTTGGATCCTTCATTAGGCCAGCTTCTACATACTAGTAAACATATCGGCTAGTACAAGAGCTAGCGGGTTGTAGCTCCCTTCCAGTAGAAGCTGGAGAATGAGAAAGGGTTGTAACCTTCTGCAGCTAGAAGCCTGCGTAATAGTATGATTTTGCACCAGTACAAGGTTGTAAACAAATTTTCTTATTATTAAAAGAAGACAGAGACGACAGCAGCAGGTGGTTTTCACCCACATTGGGTTTGCACCTTAAATCTTGGTGTTCATGTGTGTTGCTTATGTGTGATGGTTTTTTCTATTATTAATGCATATGGTTACTGTTTAATGTCTAATGAAGTACTGATGCACTGATTAAAGATCAACATATGATGAATTAACTGAATCATAAGTTCATTGGATATACGTTGGTTTCCTCAAGAACAATTGTGTGCACACGTGAGTTCCCTTTGCTGAAGTAACATATATAAATCTAATTATGGAAATGAACAAGTTATAGATTGTAAATACTGATTTACCCCCCCCCCCCCTCTCAATATTATTTCCAACAATTTGTATCTGAGCAGGTCCTTTGGCAGAAGCTTTATCGCTTAAAGGAGATCCGTAGAAATAATGGGAAAGAAGCTAAAGAAGAAAGCACCTCAAAAGAAGAAGGCATCCCAAAGGAACTATGACAGTGGGAGAGACAACTGGGGATTATGTTGAAGCAACTCTTCAGATTCAGAATCACCTCAGAATGAAGATGAACAAGCAAAATAACTATCAGGTATGAATTTGTTGTCCTCTCGTAATACATTTCTCTATTCATTTGAAGATAACGAAAGTGATAGCAAAACAACTGAATTTTCTCTTATGGGTGAAAGAGAAATAAATCCACTACAAGCAAAATTTAAAGGGCTCATAGATATAATTAGAGATCAAGAAGATCTAATTGATAAAAGGGAATGTTCCAACAAAGAAGAAGTTAATGGATTGTATATTTCTGTGGTGTGGTTTTTTAGAATCCGAATTCAGATATTCCACAATTTTCATTTTTGCTTTGTCGATGTTTCGAGTCTAGACCAAGGCTCATCATTAGGACTTGATTTACAAAGTTACCAAAAGTTACCAGATTAAAATATCAGTTGGAGGAAGGAAACAAGGTAAGCAATACAAGGAAAAGGAAGATTAATGTCAAACATTGTAGGATGAAGTGACATCATTAAGAAATGAAATAAGTGAAAAGAGTACAACAATCAAGAAACTTAAAGATAGATCTAGTTACTATGAAAGTCTTGAAGATGAGATCCTCTCTCTAAAAGAAGATCTTGAAAAATCAAATATGCAAAATGAACAACTACTCCAAGCACTTGAAGAACAAGAAAACAAAGTTATTGAATTAAGGCAACAAGTGGAAGAAGGAAGAAAAGCTGAAGAAAATCATGAAGAAGCATTATCTTGAAAAGGAAGAGTAATATCAGGTTGAGGTAAATATCATAAAAGGTAAATTAGACGAAAATGATAAACTTTTATGATTTCAAGATAGTACTAAGATTTTGGATGATATTCTTAGTAGTCAAAGGTCTCCTACCATCAAATATGGGTTTGGTTTTCATGAAATTGTTAAAGGAGAATATAGCTCACAAATTGAAGCAAAAAACTCTAGTACAAAATCAGAAATTCTCAACAAGGAGATAAGAGGTCAACCCCATCAACAACCAAGGAAAGAGAGTCTTCAAAGAAAATCATGTACTCCTATATATGGAAGTGATAATCAGTTATTTCCTCTAATGAACAATGTTGAATGTTTTATATTTCATAATTTTGGACATGTTGCAACAAGATGCAGAAGTAGAATGGTTCAAGCTAATAACCATCACACAAAAACATCATCAGCTTCCAGGTACTTCAAGGGATATTGTTTTTCTTGCAATATGTTTGGTCACAAAGCCATTGACTGCTATAGAAGGAATATGAAACATGTAATATGTTATGCATGTAACAAGTTTGGACATATAGCAAAGGAATGCAGGAGAAAATTTCGGGCACCATACCAAAAGGAGAAAACATGATCACACACGAAGATATTAACGAAGAATGAAGTACAATTAAAAAAATGTGGCCTGGAATGGTATACAAACATAACAAACTCAGGGGGAGCTGAAAGAGTGAAACTTCAGTGTTCTAAATCTCATACACAAGATTCATGAAGATAAGTCATGTATATATGCAAGTTTGAGTCTTCACAGTGACATATATGTTGGTTTGAGGAAAAAGCAATGAGATAGACTCAGCAAAAAGGGTCTGATATGGTTCAGTCAATTATTTGGTCTGTTTGATGATGATTACAATCTGCTGATGATATGTGGAAATGTGGTGGTCCTCATAAGCTGTTAAAAAGTTGATGTATATCTGATTTATGATGATTCCTTGATGATTCTTACTAATATTTGTAATGATCGGATCTGACAATGAATAGTTGGCACAGGTTAAGGGGAAGCATATGCTTATAATAATGCATTATTGGCATTATGTTTAGAAGTCTTTGCTACCTAATGATTCTTATCAATGATGATGATGCTTATGTGGCTAAAGTATTTAAGTGATAGATCATGCTATGTTATGGTTATGAGTTGCCCATGATGAAATCTCAGATGATAGTTGTATTGCTTGGGGTTACATAATTGTTATTCAGAATAGATTTACGGATGATTGTGGATGACCTTTTGATGATGCATACAGTACATATATGTTTCTTACATGGCAATCTTCATAAGGACAAGGAGAAGTACAAAGCTTTAGTACACAACTTCATTATTTGATGATGAGCCACTCATTTCTTTTATGTTGGTGTCATCATGCCTTCAAAGATGCATAAATTCATATGGTGCAGTTATGATGCAAGATTCCTATAGTTCTTGAGTCTATCATTCGATGTAAAGGTCATATAAAGAACCATTATGTAATATGTCCCTATATTTCATAGTGTTTTAGTGAGTCCCTGTTGGTCATATGATGTAATTTGTACCCCCACTATGCATGGGAAGGATGATGTAATAATTACTATATTTTAGTCATGTATAAACAATTTGGTATATCCCCACTTGGTTGGGCAATTGATGTATGTATGAGTCATTAGTGATAGGATGGTCATACTCACATAGTTGAGTTATAGAGTCATGTTATTCGTCTGGAAATATTTGCAGACTTTGCAGGTGCTCAGGGGGAGCATGGATGGTTTAGTGCATCACAGCATGTACAAAGGGAGAGTTTAATCAGAAAATTCAACATGTGCTTAGGGGGAGCATGATCAATGATCAATATTTAGCTATTTAGATATGAAAGACTTCAATTTGGTCAGCCCTTTTCCCTCAATATCAAAGGGGGAGAATATCTTGGTTCGCCTTTGCCCTTGATGTCAAAGGGTGAGAGTATTTTGGTGGTGGTTGTTATCTCTAACAATTTTCTATAGCTTGTAGTAATCAACACCAACATGGTAGCCATCAAGTCTAAAGGGGGAGATCGTTGGCATTATGATGTATGTGTTGTACTTGATGGCAACCCACTTGTAGCAGAGTAACTCACTTGTGTATGGTAACGAGATGAATCTACGTAACTAGATGAATCTATAGGAGAAATATCAGATGTGACAGAATGCATGCAAGTTGTGTTTACACATGTGACAAAATGCAGGGCAACTCAAAGGAATCATTTCAGAAGCAATGTACAATGGAATTATGATACAGGTCTTGCCCTTGATGGCAACTCACTCAGATGACAGTTCACAATATAACAGGTTAACAATAAAGGATTACAGATCAGACACCAGAGAATGAAGAAAGAGAGTAGTTTAAGAAGTATACGTTGGTTCACCTTGTCCAAGCAGTGTATACACGCAGGTTAACAGAAGAAAAGGAGCGTATATGTATACACGCACTTTCATGGAACAAAAAGCACGTACATGTTGGAGAACCAAGGTTTTTGTCGAAGGTATTAATCCAAGGTATTTGGTCCAAGGTATTGACCCTAGGCATTTGGTCCAAGCTATTGGTCCTAAGTGGCTTTGGTAGAAGGTATTGAGAAAGGCCTAAAAATATATAAGGATGAGAAGATCATTAGGCCAAGGGGTGCAAGTGTTGAATATCTTATGAAGTGTTGGATCATATATCTCGGTTATGGGCTTATGATGCTTTGCTTGATATGAACTAAGGATGCACCTATGTGGTTATTGATGGATGATGGATCGAGATCATAAAGCATGAAATGAATTATCATTATGTGGTTTGATCATGGATAGCCTAGATCTGAATACTGACACATGTTTTATTTTGTAAATGTTATGATCTGGGTATGACTGTAATCTGGAATAGCTTTGAAGTTTTAAGTTATTATTTGCAGATATGTACACTATTTCGTTTAGGTAAAAGTGCGTATCACACTGGTTCAACACATCGAAGTAGCGTATACCTTATGAACTATGATGTTTGAAGTTACAGTTGGTTCTGGTTGTTGATGCAGAGTCCTAGGTTATGCTTTGTGTTCTGGTAACAATCTTTTGAATGTTTAGATTGATTGATTGTGATGAGATCTAATGATGGGTCAAGATCATAATGACTTATCATTATGTCATCTGATAATGGATGGGCTAGATCTGATTGCTAACACATATTTTATCCTTTATATATGATAATCTGGGTATGTCTGAAGTCGTGAAGTGCATTGAAATTATAAGAAAGTATTTGTAGATCTATAAGTTGGTTCACTTTGGTGAAGTTGAATATACATGTTGGTTCGGCTCTTCCAAGTAGAGTATGCAAATGAAAATCTTGATGTTCAAGGATGATTGATCTATCAGATCACTACTACTGTTTTACTGTTGTTTGTTAATGATGTCTTCCTAGATCTGAAAGTAGAACTGAATATATAAGGAAATTGAGTCTGATTGATTGATTGATTGAGAAGGAAGGGTGATCCTTGTTTCTATTTGTTTAGAACTTAGTAATATGACAGTAGATCTTCAGAATGTCACTGATTGGTACATTTTGTGGTTCAAAAGTTTTATGATTCAGTATATTTAGAGATATACGCGGGTTGGGCTAAAGGAAGTAGCATATACATGTAGTTTGGGTTCAACCAAGTAGTGTATACACTCTTATGCATGGTTTTGAGGTTATAGCTAGTTCTCAATGATGATGATATGCTCTGGGTTAAGATTTGTGTACTAGTTATAGTGATGTCTCTATTTTAGTTGATTGGTTGAAGTTGATTAAGTATGAACGAATGATTTAGTTGTGCCAGAGGTTTAGAGGTTGTTAGTAATTGATTGAGTTGTGGCTAATTCAGAGAGTGATGATTGAGTTTCAGTGATTGGTTGATGCAGATGTATTTGATGGTTGTCTTGAAATTATGATTTTGAGCTTCAATGTTGTTCCAGGAGTATCCAGTTTGAAAATTTATTAAACGTGGTCCCTAGAGGAAGAGAGAAGGTCGTAGCCTTCTGTAGGTCGGTGCCTACATACTGGTAAGCATATAGGCTAGTACAAGAGCCAGGGGGTTGGAGCTCCCTTCCAGTAATATCTGGAAAATGAGTGAAGGTAGGAGCCTTCAGTATGTCAATGCCTATGTACTAGTTAACATATCAACTAGTACAAGAGCTAGGGTGTTCTAGCTTCCTTCTAGTAGAAGCTGGAGAACGAGAGAAGGTTGTAACCTTCTGCAGGTAGAAGCCTGTGTACTGATATGAGTCTGCACCAGTAAAATATTGCAAACATATTTTCTTATTATTAAAAGAAGACAGAGACGAAAGGAGCAGGTGGTTTTCACCCACATTGGGTTTCCACCTTAAATCTTGGTGTTCATTTGTGTTGCTTATGTGTGATGGTTTATTCTGTTATTACTGCACATGGTTACTATTTAATGTTTAATAAAGTACTGATGCATTGATTAAAGATCAACATATGATGAATTAACTGAATCATAAGTTCACTGGATATACGATGGTTTCCTCAAGAATAGTTACGTGCACACGTGAGTTCCCTTCACTGAAGTAGCATCTATAAATATGATTATGGAAATGAAAAAGTTATTGATTGTAAATACTAATCCCGCCCCCCCTCCCCCTCTGTATTATTTCCAACAATTGGTATCAGATCAGGTCCTTTGGCAGAAGCTTGATTGCTTAAAGGAAATCCGTAGAAATAATGGGAAAGAAGCTAAAGAAGGTAGCACCTCAATAGAAGAAGGCATCCCAAAGGAACTATGACAGTGGGAGAGACGATTGGGGATTATTTGAAGTAACACTTAAGATTCAGAATCACCTTAGAATGAATATGAATAAGTGAACGAACTATCAGGTATGAATTTGTTGTCCTCTGGTGATACATTTATCTGTTCATCTGAAGATAATGAAAGTGATAGCGAAATAACTGAATTTTCTCTTATGGGTAAAAGAGAAAGAAATCAAATAGAAGCATAATTTAAAAGGCTCACATATATAATTAGAGATCAAGAAGATCTAACTGATAAAAGGGAATGTTCCTACAAAGAAGAAGTTACCAAATTAAAATATCAGTTGGATGAAGGAAATAAGGTAAGGAAGCAGTACAAGGAAAAGGAAGATTAATGTCAAAAGCTGCAGGATGAAGTGACATCATTAAGAAATGAAGTAAGTGAAAAGAGTACAACAATCAAGAAACTTAAAGATAGATCCAATTACTATGAAAGACTTGAAGCTAAGATCCTCTCTCTAAAAGAAGATCTTGAAAAACCAAATAAGAAGAATGAACAACTACTCCAAGCACTTGAAGAACAAGAAAACGAAGTTCTTGAATTAAGGAAACAAGTGGAAGAAGGAAGAAAAGCTGGAGAAATCATGAAGAAGCAGTATCTTGAAAAGGAAGAGAAATATCAGGTTGAGGTAATTATCCTAAAATGTAAATTAGAAGAAAAGGATAAACTTTTAGGATTTCAAGATAGAACTAAGATTTTGGATGATATTCTTAGTAGTTAAATGTCTCTTACCATCAAATATGGTCTTGGTTTTCATGAAATTGTTAAAGGAGAATCTAGCTAACTAACTGAAGCAAAGAACTCTAGTGCAAAATCTAAAATGCTTCACAAGGAGATAAGAGGTCAACCCCATCAACAACCAAGGAAAGAGAGTCTTCAAAGAAAATCATTTACTCCTAACTATGGAAGTTATAATCGGTTCTTTCCTCTGATGAATAATGTTGATTTTTTATATGTCATAATTTTGGACATGTTGCAGAAAGATGTAGAAGTAGAATGGTTCAAGCTGATAACCATCACACAGAAACATCATCAGCGTCTAGGTACTTCAAGGGATATTGTTTTTCTTGCAATATGGTTGGTCATAAAGCCATTGACTGCTATAGAAGGAATATGAAACATGTAAGATGTTATGCATGTAACAAGTTTGTTCATATAAAAAAGGAATGCAGGGGAAAATTTCGAGCACCATACCAAAAGGAAAAAACATCATCACACTCGAAGATATGGAAGAAGAAGGAATTATAGTCAGAATAATGTGGCATGGCACAATTTACAGACATAATAGACTCAGGGGGAGCTGAAAGTGTGAAACTTCAATGTTTTAAATCTCATATGCAAGTTTCATGAAGATAAGTCATGTATATATGTGAGTTCCAAGCTGCACAATCGCGTATATACGTGAGTTCAAAGCTGCATAGTCACGTATATGTTGGTTTGAAGAAAAAGTAGTGGGACAGACTCAGGAAAAAGGGTCTGATATGGTTTAGTCAATTATCTATTGTTTTTGATGATGGTTACAATCTATTGATGATATGTGGAAATGTATTGGTCCTCATAAGTTGTTAAAAAGTTGATGTATATCTAATTTATGATGATGCCTTGATGATTCTTAGTGATATTTGCAATGATCAAATCTGACAATGAACAGTTGGCACATGTTTAGGGTAAGCATATGCTTATAATAATGCATTGTTGGAGTTATGTTTAGAAGTATTTGCTACCTAATGATTCTTATCAATGATGATGATGCTTATGTGGCTAAGGAGTTTAAATGATACATCATGCTATGTTACGGCTATGAGTTTCCCATGATGAAATCTCAAATGATACTTATATTGCTTGGGGTTAGATAGTTGTTATTCATATCAGATTTATGGATGATTGTGGATGAATTTTTGATGATGCATACAATACATATATGTTTCTTATGTTAGTGTCAGCCTTTGCAGCCTTCCTCCAGTGATCAAACATGCTCTTACACAAGTGATTTTAAGGTGTCAAAGTCAAATTTTGTCATTTCAGTGAGTCTTCAAGCAAAATTTGGTCACTAGGCATTAGGTCTAGGGTTTGATTTTACCCTTGTCAAAGTTGTCCAAATGACATTCCATGTCACCATTCAACTGAGTGTACCATCATTCAAAGGGCTGTCATCATCATGTCAAGTTCCACTGGGTCATTTTACACCTGGTTCATGCTTCAGTTGCGCCTAGGTAAGGTCGTTTCCCTCTCCTAGGGTTTTGAAGGCAATTTCTCTTGGATAGTCAAATCATTAGCAAAAATTGTATCCTAATCTTCATACACCTTCCCCTATCCTTAAATTACCTTATCAAACACTTCCCATCACTGAGATCCCCCAAATTCCTCATTTTCGCACAAACCCTAGTTTCTTGCTACAACCTAGCAATTTTCTAGGTTGGGCCTGTGTTTTGCGTTTTTGGACCCCTTCCCCTCACTCAATTTATGCGATTCTGCTTTCCCCTACTTCCTAACATCCCTCCATACTTCCCAAAATTTCCTAAAGAATTTACAAGCTCCCTCTCCCCTTCATTTCGCTTCATTTCGACAAATCTCTTGTTCCCCACGTCGGGGTAGGTTTCACTCAAATGATGTTTCTAAGAAAGGAAAGATGAATTTGGAAAACATGAGAGAGGTTTTTGTCGAAAATAGACCAAGGAAGAAAAATTTCCTTCACTTTTTACACAGGTGTCATGGTTTTGAAGAACTGTCAAAAAGACAATTACCTCGGGAGAATTGATGCACCTCTAGAGTGACCTTGGGAAAAGCAAGTTTTCTCCTAGCTTGGTTGTCCAAATGACTTTCTTGATAATCCAAATGATAACTAGAGACAAATATATTTCCAATGAGCTATCATGAGATCAATTTGGGGTTGAGGAAGGCATTCAGAAGTTGACCGCAACAACACTTTTCCTTGAGGCAGCTTCATTTGGCACATTTTGACCAGTCTTGGGAGATTTGATTTCTGGCAGGGAAAATGAACTCCAAATTGAAAAATTCTGGTTGGGTTAGAAACTAGACTCCAATATATTTCCAATGAGCTATTCCATGCCCAATTTAGACACTGGAAAGGCCTCTAAAATTCTTTCGTAAAAAGCGCAATGCACAGGAGGAGGAGCGCGATGCATATAACAGAAGCACAGCACATATAACCAGAGCGCGATGCATATAACCAGGGTGCGGCACACAGCGATAAAGCACCCAGAATGTGCCAAATTGCCTCAAGTTTCCTGTGAAACCCCTTAAATCAACAGGTAGGCTCTATATCATGGCTTGTTCATCAAACTTTGATAAAGATATGGTGATTTTTATGCCTTTGATTAAAATGCAATAAAACTTATAAAGCAAATGCTAGAAACACAAAAGGGCTATTTTGCTAGGGTTATGCAATTGTATTGTTGATTCCAAGGTCCTATTTTCCCTTCCTTATATTTTTCCCTTGTTCCCCTATGCCATTTTTCTTATTATCACTACCCTAACACTACCAAGCTCATATTCCCTTTCCCCTCCTCCTATTGCTCAATAGAAACCCCGAACCGTACCCCATCAAAATACCCCAAACCCCTCCCACATCTCTAAAAAAATTCTCCCTATAAACCCTATCCCCATTTCATCACTCCCTTCCTAACAAATCCCTGTTCCATTGTTCCCCTTGGTGACAGATATCACAAAGGCACCTAACCTCACACCATCATCAAAGGGTAGCCTAGGTACAGTATACACAGTAGTCATGGCTTCACAACATTCATCGGAGTATGAGATGGAGACACACAGTGATTGGCGAAAGAGAAACAGGGACAAGTACATGCTCAGGCATAAGAAAAACCATTATTGGGCACGCAATCATGTTTGCAATGCACGAATAAGGAATTTAAAGGAAAAATTGAGCAAAGCAACAAAGGAAGCAAAAGAGCAAGATTGGCTTCGAATCTTGGCTGAAGCTTCCTTGGCATAACATAGTACTTCCTAGAGGACTTCCAGCCCAAATTTCAAGGAATTTGGGGAAATTTTGGTCACATGACAAATTTTTGGCACAAACATAGGTTTTTTCTCTATACACGTCGTGCCACTGGCGCGACGCGTAAGATTGGGAGCTCCAAATGAGAAACGGTTTGTGTTTTTGGATTCGGCATGCAAAATCAAAATTACTAGCACTGGGAGCAAGAAATTTGGAGAAGATCGTGGCCACCAAAAGGGAAAAATACACTCAAACATGGCCTCACTGCCCCTATTTTGACACACGGGAAGTAGTCTTGGGAGAATCAAGATTTGAAGGGGCAAATGAGATCCAAATTCAAAAATTCCACTTGGGTTGGAAAGTAGATAGTATAGGCTTTCCAACACGCTATCCTACACCCAATTTCGACACCAGAAAGTAGCTCAAAACGGGCCTCAAAGTGGCAAGATGCATACAGGAAAAGGGCGCGACGCATATAGGAAAAAAGGCCCAGAATGCCTCTATTTCGCGGAATTTCACTTCCCAACTTTTTGTAAGTGGGCCGCTAATATGTACTTCAGATTTTTGGCACCTAAGGCATTTTTATAAGTATTTTCACTCCAGATGGTCAGTTATCCAAGTGGAAAAGGAAGGAAAAGGGCCACCAAGCCATTTGTCATGTTTGTGGTGTTGCACCTGTAGCTGTTGTTTGGCTCTCCACCTTCATTTTGTAATGATTTGAGTAACTCCCCAACCCTTTGGGCATTCTATCTCTTCATGGCACATTCTATATATTGTATGCAAACCATTTACAAAGGGTTCGTTGGCTTGTAACTTCTGGGAGATTGTGGGAAAGAAACTCTGTTTCTGCATTGTATATTTTTTACAGAGGATTAATGAAAGGCAGTGGCTCCGTTTCATGAGATTCATGTGGTTGTGGGCGTAGCAAATGTGTCTCTTATGTTTCATATGTATCTTGTTATGTTTCATAGCTCATTTCGGATTCATTTTCATTGAAATTTTCTAATTTAGCTAAGGTAGAATTCAATTTTATTGCTCTGCCTACGGGAAAATTTCATGTTCAATGTTCATTCTTCTGTTGAAATGGATTCATGGTGTCCATGCCCTTTTCACCCTCTTAATCAATTTCTCCATTCCGCATTATCTTAAACAAAATTGCTAGGCTTTCCGCCTACCTTGACTTTGTATTGAGTTCTCTATTCATTGAGGTCTAGTGGTCCCATAACATCCCAGAAACACAGTCATTCATAAAAATCGCTTCTTATATCCATAATCACTTACTAGCCTAAGATAAATAATTTGCTGTAAGTCATCTCAGGCCTTTTCATTCACTTATTCACTGAGTGTGACTAGGAGAGAGCCCTCTCCTGCTCTGGTAGGGCTAGTTACCCGACAGAGCGTGATTTGTGGTTACCCTAAATTTTGCCTTCCTTTAGCCTAAGGCGGATTTAGGTGCCAACATAGTGGCGACTCCGTTGGGGAAAAAATGGTTTGCTTCAAGATTGTCTTGCCTCAGGACATATCTCAAGTTTAGATCTGATGGTTGATGGTGAACAACGATCAGACATAAGAAGATGACTGAAATCATTCACCTGGCGACTCCTTTCACTGAGGAATCCAGCAACTGGTCCTTCATGGTGACTCCACTGTAGAGGGATTAGTAGCTTTGAGATTTTTTAAAATGGAACAGATTGCAAGAAGATACGCTCCCATGAGCTGATATCACATTCCAAGCTTTCCAAATAAGATTCCGAAAGTAGATTGGTCAAGGAACTTGCCTACGTTTAAAGATGATGGTAAGAAGGACGCTGCTTTACATCTAGTCCGATTTCACATGCATATTCGCAAGTTGAAAGTTGATTTTCCCAAAGATTGCCTGATGAAGATATTCCTGGCCACTCTGGAAGGTGAAACCCAATCTTGATATGAAAATTTGCCCGCTTCTTGTATTTACTGTCTAAAGGATTTTCATGCCCTGTTCATTGAGAAGTATGAAGACCCTTATCCGGCATTAAAATTAGTCCATGATTGTTGCAAATATGCTGATGGTTTTATTGCAAGCCTTGAAAACTATTATGAAGATGATAATTTCATGGATGATGAGATCATGGAGGCTCTATACGAGAATCCATTGCAGCAACATGAAGAGAACTTAGAGGAGTCCCATCAAGATGCTCAGGAAGCTCTGCAGTAGGATCAAGATCTAAGTATGGGGGAGGATGAAGGAATTTTGCATCTTGACAATCAACAGGAATTACATGAAATGGATCAGTAGTATGAGGAAAATCAGTATACTCCTTCACTTGAAACCAATGAAGACAATCATTGTTTGAGCAAGAGAAAACAAAAAATATTATCTCCTCTATCTGAAGACGAGATAGATCAACTCTTGCACAGTCATGTTCCAGCTCAAGCTAAAGCAGATTTGTAGTGCACACATGGTCAAGAAAGTGTTGGTGAAACTTCTTCCTCTTTTGAAAAGGATGACAGTCCGGTAATAGCGTTATAGATCAACAGGTTGAAGAGTTCCATATGGCTGAAAGCGATGAAAGAAAAAGTGTCATTTCAGATTGGTCCATAGAAGAAGACAACATGTAGAGAAATCAAGTTTCAAATTCAGAATGTGATAATGTTAAGACAACCATTTCAGATGTAGATTCATATTGCGATGACCAAGAAAACCTTGCGATAGGTCCCATGAAAGAGAACTCTGCTACTGAAATCATCTGGGATGAAGAAGACAGAGTTTTGAACTCAAATGTTCTCATGTCATCAGAACAAAACCTTCATGAAGAGGTAATCCAATCAGTTCATAAGCAACAAGATGAGATCTGCAGTCAAGTAAGTGAAAATCTTTCTCTGGATGAATTTATTGTAGATGATAAAAATGTTAGTGTTGGGTTTCAAGAATCATCCGAAGTTGCTTTTCTCATGATTGATGAATGTGATAAATGTAATGAGAATCTGGCTGTCATATCATGTCAAGTTGATCAGAAATATATTTAGACTATAGCCGACCAGACCATTATGGATTCCATTTCAGATTCTTCCTCATATGTTTCATGTTTTGAAGTGTTCTTTGAAGAGGAAATCTGCTCATCCACTTGTTCAAAAATTTTTGAGGACCAGGACCATACTTTTTATGAAGTACATTATGAAGGAAGATCATAATCAAAAGAAAAAGACATCTTGTTTCCTCAGTAGGAGATAAATCTTCATGTTTTTCATGATCCAATGGCAAATATGTTATAGTCAGCAGTGAAGGTCATTATTGCAGTATTCAGTGATGAAGGAGATCATGGTCGACTATGTTTCTGGATGCCCAGTTACCAGTATCTGTTGTTGACCAGAAGATTTGATCAGGAGAATCAATCATGGAGGCATCTACTTGAGTGGTTACATTGGAAGACATATTACACATGATTGTACATATGGCATCAGTACATGGGTGGCTGCCATCATGATTTGAAACCCTCGAAATCTTGATGGACTGCTACCATTGAATAAGTTTGGTCAGTTATTTGTTTTAGTTAAGTTAGTCATGAGTCATTTCCTTTTGCATTGAGTCAGTTTTTCAGTCATGTTGGTTTCATAATTAAGTCAGTATGAGTCAGGTTTCAGTCAATAAATGAGTAGGAGCCTTGTGTGGTTTGTCGAAGTAATGACTCCATAGCCCAATGGACAAAAGAGGCATTGTCTAGCTCTTCCAGAGATCTGTTGTTCTTGGCACTTCCAAGGAGCTACCATCCGCCACTAGAGCCAATGTTAGTGTCAGCCTTTGCAGCCTTCCTCCAGTGATCAAGCATGCTCTTACACAAGTGATTTTAAGGTGTCAAATTCAAATTTTGTCATTTCAATGAGTCTTCAAGAAAAATTTGGTCACTAGGCATTAGGTCTAGGGTTTGATTTTACCCTTGTCAAAGTTGTTCAAATGACGTTCCATGTCACCATTCAACAGAGTGTACCATCATTCAAAGGGCTGTCATCATCATGTCAAATTCCACTTGGTCATTTTACACCTGGTTCATGCTTCAGTTGTGCCTAGGTAAGGTCATTTCCCTCTCCTAGGGTTTTGAAGGCAATTTCTCTTGGACGGTCAAATCATCAGCAAAACTTGTATCCTAATGTTCATACACATTCCCCTATCCTTGAAGTACCTTATCAAACACTTCCTATCACTGAGATCCCCCAAATTCCTCATTTTCGCACAAACCCTAGTTTCTTGCTACAACTTAGCAATTTTCTAGGTTTGGTCTGTGTTTTTCCTTTTTGGACCCCTTCCCCTCACTCAATTTCTAAGATTCCACTTTCCCCTACTTCCTATCATTCCTCCATACTTCCCAAAATTTTCTCAAGAATTTAGAAGCTCCCTATCCCCTTCATTTCACTTCATTTCGACAAATCTCTTATTCCCCACATCGGGGTAGGTTTCACTCAAATGATGTTTCTAAGCAAGGAAAGATGAATTTGGAAACCCTGAGAGAGGTTTTTTCCAGCCTAGAACAAGAAAGAAAAACCTCCTTCACTTTTTACACAGGTGTCATGGTTTTGAAGCAATGTCAAAAATACAATTGCTTCAGGAGAATTGATGCACCTCTGGAGTGACCTTGGGAAAATCAACGTTTCTCCTAGCTTGGTTGGTCAAATGACTTGCTTGATAATCGAACTGATAACTACATACAGATATATTTCCAATGAGCTATCATGAGCTCAATTTGGGGTTGAGAAAGGCATTCAAACGTTGACCGCAACAACACTCTACCTTGAGGCGGCCTCATTTGGCACATTTTGACCAGTCTTGGGAGATATGATTTTTGACAGGATCAATGAACATCAAATTGACAAATTCCAATTGGGTTGGAAATTAGACTCAAATACCTTTCCAACGAGCTATTCCTCCCCCAATTTGGACACCGGGAAGGCCTCCAAAAGTCTTCCGGAGAAAGCATGACGCACAGGAGGAGGAGCGCGACACATATAACAGGAGCGCGACGCATATAACCAGAGCGCGACGCATATAACCAAGGCATAGCGCATAGAGGTAAAGCACCCAGAATGTGCCAAATTGCCTCAAGTTTCCTATGAAACCCCTCAAATCAACAGGTAGGCTTTATATCAAGGCTTGTTCATCAAATTTTGATAAATATATGGTGATTTTTATGCCTTTGATTGAAATGCAACAAAACTTATAAAGAAAATGCTAGAAACACAAAAGGGCTATTTTGCTAGGGTTGTGCAATTGTTTTGTTGATTCCAAGGTCCCCTTTTCCCTTCCTTATATTTTTCCCTTGTTCCCCTATGCCATTTTTCCTATTATCACTACCCTAACACTACCAAGCTCATATTCCCTTTCCCCTCCTCCTATTGCTCAATAGAAACCCCAAACCCCTCCCACATCTCAAAAAAATTTCTCCCTATAAATCCTATCCCCATTTCATCATTCCCTTCCTAACAAATCCCTGTTCCATTGTTCCCCTTGGTGACAGATATCACAAAGGCACCCAACCTCACACCCTCATCAAAGGGCAGCCTAGGTACAGTATACATAGCAGTCATAGCTTCACAACATTCATCGGAGTATGATATGGAGACACACTGTGATTGGCAAAAGTGAAATAGGGACAAGTACATGCTCAGGCACATGAAAAACCATTATTGGGCACACAATCATGTTTGCAATGCACGAATAAGGAATTTAAAGGCAAAATTGAGCAAAGCAACAAAGGAAGCAAAAGAGGCAAAAGAGCAAGATCAACTTCGAATCTTGGCTGAAGCTTCCTTGGCATAGCATAGTACTCCATAGAGGAATTTCAGCCCAAATTTCAAGGAATTTGGGGAAATTTTGGTCACATGACAAATTTTTGGCACAAACATAGGTTTTTTCTCTATACGCGTCGCGCCGGTGGCTCCAAATGAGAAATGGTTTGCGTTTTTGGATTTGGCATGCAAAATCAAAATTACTAGCACTGGGAGCAAGAAATTTGGAGAAGATCTTGGCCACCAAAAGGGAAAAATACACTCAAAAATGGCCTCACTGCCCCTATTTTGACACACAGGAAGCAGTCTTGGGAGAATGAATATTTGAAGGGGAAAATTAGCTTGAAATTCAAAAATTCTACTTGGGTTGGAAAGTAGACAGGACAGGCTTTCCAAAAAGCTATCCTGCAGCCCATTTGGACACCAGAAAGTGCCTAAAATCTGGCCTCAAAGTTGCGACGCATACAGGAAAACGACGCGACACACATACGAAAAAAGGCCCAGATTGCCTCTATTTCGCGAAATTTCGCTTCCCGACTTTTTGTAAGTGGGCCCACTCATATGCACTTCATTGTTTTGGTACCTAAGGTGGTTTTATAAGTATTTTCACTCCAGATGGTCAGTTATCCAAGTGGTAAAGGAAGGCAAAGGGCCACCAAGCCATTTGTCATCTTTGTGGCGCTGCACCTGTAGCTGTTGTTTGGCTCTTCACCTTCATTTTGTAATGATTTGAGTAAATCCCCAACCCTTGGGCATTCTATCTCTTCATGGCACATTCTATATATTGTATGCAAACCATTTGCAAAGGGTTGGTTGGCTTGTAACTTTTGGGAGACTGTGGGAAAGAAACTCTGTTTTTGCATTGTATATTTTTTACAATGAAAGGCAGTGGCTCTGTTTCATGAGATTCATGTGGTTCTGAGTGTAGCAAATGTGTCTCTTATGTTTCATATGTATCTTGTTATGTTTCATAGCTCATTTCAAATTCATTTCCATTGCAATTTTCTAAGTTAGCTAAGGTAGAATTCAATTTTATTACACTGCCTGTGGGAAAATTTCATGTTCAGTGTTCATTCTTCTATTGAAAAGGATTCATGTTTTCCATGCCCTTTTCACCATATATTAATTGATATATATATGCAACATACTTTTTCACAAGTTGATGGTAATTACACTGTCGTATCTTGGGAACTAATGATGCACATATACAGGTTGTTGGTATGGATGTTGATTGACAGATGCTTATGGTGCAGATCATACATGGTGTATGATAGTTGTTGATGACTATCATGGTCTTGTTTAGATCTTTGGTCTCTGTTATAAATATCATTCAATGTAAAAGTCATATAAACACCCACGATGTAATATGTCTATGTCTGTTGTAGTATTTTAGTAAGTCCCTCTTGGTCATATGATGTAATTTTTACCCCTACTATGTATGGGAAGGATAATGTAATAATTACTATATTTTAGTCATGTATAAACAATTTGGTATATCCCCACTTGGTTGGGAGATTGATGTATGTATGAGTCATTCGTGATAGGGAGGACATACTCACATAGTTGAGTTATAGAGTCATGTTATTCTTCTGGAAAATATATTTGTAGAATTTGGATGTGCTCAAGAAGAGCATGGATGGTTTAGTGCATCACAACATGTACAAAGGGGGAGTTTAATTATAAAATTCAGCATGTGCCTAGAGGGAGCATGATCAATGATCAATATTCAGCTATTCAGATATCAAAGTCGTCATTTTGGTCAGCTCTTTGCCCTTGATACCAAAGTGGGAGAATATCTTTGTTCGCCCTTTGCCCTTGATATCAAAGGGGAAGATTATTTTGGTGTTGCTTGTTATCTCTAATAGTTTTCTACAGCTTGCAGTAATCAACACCAACATGGTTGCCATCAAGTCCAAATGTGGAGATTGTTTTCATTATGATGTATGTGTTGTACTTGATGGCAACCCACTTGTAGCAGAACAACTCACTTGTATATGGTAATGAGATGAATCTACGTAACTAGATGAATCTATAGGAGAAATATTAGATGTGATAGAATGAATGGCAGTTGTGTTTACAAATGTGACACAATGCATTGCAGCTAAAAGGAATCAATTCAGAAGTAATGTACAATGACATTATGATAGAGGTGTCGTCCTTGATGGAAACTCACTCAGATGTCATTTCACAGTACAACAGGTTAACAACAAAGGATTACATATCAGGCTCCAGAGATTGAACAAAGAGAATAATTGAAGAAGTATACGTTGGTTCACCTTCTCCAACCAGCATATACACACATGTTAATAGAAAAAAAGGAGCGTATATGTATACACACACTTTCACAGAAGGTAAAGTGCGTACATGTTGGAAAACCAGGGTTTTGGTCCAAGGTATTAATCCAAGGTATTTGGACCGAGGTATTTGGTCCAAGGTATTGACCCTAGCTATTTGGTCCAAGGTATTGAGAAAAGCCTAAAAGTATATAAAGAGGAGAAGATCATTACGCCAAGGGATGCAAGTATTGAATATATTATGAACTGTTAGATCATATATGCAGGTTATGAGCTTCTGATGCTTTACTTGATCTGAACTAAGGATGCACCTATGTGGTTGATGATGGATGATGGATGATGGATCGGGATCATAAAGCATGAAATGAATTATCATTATGTTGTTTGATCATGGACATTCTAGATCTAAATACTAATGCATGTTTTATTCTGTAAATGTTATGATCTTGGTATGACTAAAGTCTAGAATAGCTGTGAAGTTTTAAGTTAGTATTTACAGATATTTACGATGTTTCACTTTGGTGAAAGTGCATATACATGCTAGTTCTACACATCGAAGTAGCATATACCTTATGAACTATGATGTTTGAAGTTGCAGTTGGTTCTGGTTGTTGATGCAGAGTTCTCGGTTAAGCTTTGTGTTTTGGTAACTACATTCTGGTGACAGTGTTTTGAATGTTCAGATTGATTTATTGTGCTGAGATCTAATGATGGATCAGGATCATAACGACTTATCATTATGTCATCTGATAATGGATGGGCTAGATCTGATTGCTAACACCTATATTATCCTTTATATTTGATGATCTGGGTATGTTTGAAGTCGGTAAGTGAAACGAAGTTATAAGTAAGTATTTGCAGATCTATACGCTGGTTCACTTTGGTGAAGTTGTATATACATGCTGGTTTGACTCTTCCAAGTAGCATATGCAAAAGAAAAGCTTCGAGTTTTAGGATGATTGATCTATCAGATTAATTCTACTATTTTACTACTGTTTGTGAATGATGTCTTCTTAGATCTAAAAGTAGAAATCAATATCTAAGGAAATTGAGTGATTGATTGATTAATTGAGAAGGAAGGGTGATCCTTATTGCTATCTATTTAGAACTCAGTAATATGGTAGTAGACCTTCAGAATGTCACTAATTGGTACAGTTTTTGGTTCAAGAGTTTTATGATTCAATATCTTTTGAGATATACGCAAGTTGAGCTAAAGGAAGTAGCATATGCATGCAGTTTGGCTTCAACCAAGTAGCGTATATACTCTGATGCATGATTTTGAGGTTATAGTTGGTTTTGAATGATGATGCAATGTTCTGGGTTCAGATATGTGTATTGGTTATAGTCATATATCTATTCCAGTTTATTGGTTGAATTTCATTAAGTATGAATGAATGATTCAGTTGTGCCAGAGGTTCAGGGGTTGTTAATAATTGATTGAGTTGTGGTTGATTCAGAGAGTGATGATTGAATTTCAGTGATTGGTTGATGCAAATGTATTTGATGGTTCTATTGTAGTTATGATTTTGAGCTTAAATGTTGTTCCAAGAGTATCCAGTCTAAATATTTATGAAACGTGGTCCCTGGAGGAAGAGAGAAGGTCATTGCCTTCTGTAGGTCGGTGCCTACATACTGGTAAACATATTGGTGAGTAGAAGAAACAGGGGGCTGGAGCTCCCTTCTAGTAGTAGCTAGAAAACGAGTGAAGGTTGGAGCCTTAAGTAGGCCGACACTTACATACTAGTAGACATATCGACTAGTACAAGAGATAGGGGGTTGTAGCTCCCCTCTAGTAGAAGTTGGAGAACGAGAGAAGGTTGTAACCTTTAGCATGTAGAAGCCTGCATACTGGTATGAGTCTACACTAGTACAAGATTGTAAACAGATTTTCTTATTATTAAAAGAAGACAGAGATGACAACAGCAGGTGGGTTTCACCCACATTGGGTTTCCACCTTAAATCTTGGTGTTCATGTGTGTTTCTTATGTGTGATGGTTTATTATATTATTACTACACATGGTTATTGTTTAATGTTTAATAAAGTATTGATGCACTGATTAAAGATCAACATATGATGAATTTACTGAATCATAAGTTCACTGGATATATGATGGTTTCCTCAAGAACAGTTGTGTGGACACATGAGTTTGTTTCACTAAAGTAGCATATATAAATCTGATTATGGAAATGAAAAGGTTACAGATTGTAAATACTAATTCACCCCCGTCTCAGTATTATTTCCAAAAATTTATATCGGAGCAGGTCCTATGGCAGAAGCTTGATCACTTAAAGGAGATCTATAGAAACAATCGGAAAGAAGCTAAAGAAGAAACCACCTCAAAAGAAGAAGGCATCTTAAAGGAACTATGACAGTGGTGGAGACGATTGGGGATTATGTGAAAGAAACTCTTCAGATTTAGAATCACCTCAGAATGAAGATGAACAAGCAAAAGAACTATCAGGTATGAATTTGTTGTCCTCTAATGATACATGTCTCTGTTCATTTCAAGATAATGAAAGTGATAGTGAAACAACTGAATTTGCTCTTATGGGTGAAAGAGAAAGAAATAAAATATAATCAGAATTTAAAAGGCTCACAGATATAATCAGAGATCAAGAAGATCTATTTGTTAAAAGGGAATGTTCCTACAAAGAAGAAGTTACCATATTAAAATATGAGTTGGAAGAAGGAAACATGGTAATGAAGTAGTACACGGAAAATGAAGATCAATGTCAAAAGCTGCAGGATGAAGTGACATCATTAAGAATTGAAGTAAGTGAAAAGAGTACAACAATCAAGAAACTTAAAGACAGATCCAGTTACTATGAATGTCTTGAAGCTAAGATCCTCTCTCTAAAAGAATATCTTGAAAAATCAAATAAGAAGAATGAAGAACTACTCCAAGCACTTGAAGAACAAGAAAATGAAGTTCTCGAATTAAGGCAACAAGTGGAAGAAGGAAGTAAAGTTGAAGAAATCATGAAGAAGAAGTATCTTGAAAAGGAAGATGAATATCAAGTTGAGGTAAATATCCTAAAAGGTAAATTAGAAGAAAAGGATAAATTTTTATGATTTCAAGATAGTACTAAGATTGTGGATGATATTCTTAGTATTCAAAGGTCTCCTACCATCAAATATGGTCTTAGTTTTCATGAAATTTTTAAAGGAGAATCTAGCTCACACACTAAAGCAAAGAAATCTAGTGCAAAATCAGAAATGTTCAACAAGGAGACAAGAGGTCAACCCCATCAACAACCAAGGAAAGATTCTTTCCTCTGATGAATAATGTTGAATGTTTTATATGTCATAATTTTGGACATGTTGCAGCAAGATGCAGAAGTAGAATGGTTCAAGCTAATAACCATCACACAAAAACATCATTAGCTTCCAAGTACTTCAAGGGATATTGTTTTTCCTGCAATATGTTTGGTCACAAAGCCATTGACTACTATAGAAGGAATATGAAACATGTAAGTTGTTATGCATGTAACAAGATTGGACATATACCAAAGGAATGCAGGAGAATTTCTGGCACAATACCAAAAGGAGAAAACATCATCACATTCGAAGATATGGAAAAAGAAGGAAGTACAGTAAAAAAAATGTGGCATGGCACAATATACAGACATAACACACTCAGTGGGATTTGAAAGTGTGAAACTTGAGTGTTCTAAATCTCATACACAAGTTTCATGAAGATAATTAATGTATATAATGAAGTTCGAAGTTGCACAGTTGCGTATATGTTGGTTTGAAGAAAAAACAATGGGACAGGCTTAGGAAAAAGTGTCTGATATGGTTCAGTCAACTATCTGCTCTGTTTGATGATGGTTACAATTTGTTGATGATATGTGGAAATGTGTTGGTCCTCATAAGTTGTTAAAAGGTTGATCTATATCTGATTTATGATGTTGCCTTGATGATTCTTACTAATATTTGTAATGATCAGATCTGACAATGAACATTTGGCATAGGTTCAGGGGAAGCATATGCTTATAATAATGCATTGTTGGCATTATGTTTAGAAGTCTTTGGTACCTAATGATTCTTATCAATGATGATGATGTTTATGTGGCTAAAGTGTTTAAATGATACATCATGCTATGTTACGGTTATGAGTTGAACATGGTGAAATCTTAGATGATACTTGTATTGCTTCAGGTTACATAATTGTTATTCAGATCAGTTTATGGATGATTGTGGATGACTTTTTGATGATGTATACAAAACATATATGTTTCTTACATGGTGATCTTCATAAGGACAAGGAGACGCGCAAAGCTTGAGTACACAACTTCATTATTTGATGATGAGCCACTCATTTCTTTTATGTTGGTGTCATCATGCCTTCAAAGATGCATAAAATTCATATGGTGCAGTTATGATGCAGGATTCCTATAGTTCTTGGCTCTCACATGGTTGAGGATTGTTGCTATTGATGGTATCAAGAAATCTTGATGCAATGGTTTGCTAGATACAAATTTCTATGTCTTTGATGGGTATACATCATGATTGGATACATGGATGATTACTTAAGCTTCATATTGATAGATATTGTTGGTTAGCCAAGGGAATGGTGTTGTTACAGGTTCCATAGCCATTTAAAGACATGGATATTCGAAGACATGGATTACTTATTCACATAATGATGATCACTTCTTACTTTATGATGACGGGTTTGATATTCACGTATGTTGATTATCATGGTTGCTGCTTATCAGATGTGGGATGTTCCCTAGTGATGATACATGGTTGATATATTGAGTGTTCTTGTGGAAAGATCATGTAGTTATAGATGATGATGTTATGATCATAGATGATGAATATGGTGTTTTCACATACATATGATATGATGTGAATAATTGGAGATATGACATATGCTAGGATTGATTCATGGAAGGTTATGATAAGGCTCTTTCTACTAAGGAAATGGAGCAAGTTGATATTGATGAGATCAAGAAGATGAATTGATATTTATATGCAACATACTTTGTCACTGGCTGATGGTAATTACATTGTTATATCTTGGGAACTAATGATGGACATGTATAGGTTGCTGGTCTTGATGTTGATTGACAGATGCTTATGGTGCAGATCATACATGGTGTATGATAGTTGCTGATGACTATCATGGTCTTCTTTATATCTTTGGTCTCTATTATAAATATCATTCGATGTAAAGGTCATATAAAGGCCCATGATGTAATATGTCTCTATCTTTTGTAATCTTTTACTGAGTCCCTCTTAGTCATATGATGTAATTTGTACCCCCACTATGCATGGGAAGGATGATGTAATAATTACTATATTTCAGTCATGTATAAACAATTTGGCATATCCCCACCTTGTTTGGAGATTGATTTATATATGAGTCATTGGTGATGGGAAGGTCATACTCACATAGTTGAGTTATAGAGTCATGTTATTCTTCTTGAAAATATATTTGCAGACTTTGCATGTGCTCAGGGGGAGCATGGATGGTTTAGTGCATCACAACATGTACAAAGGGGGAGTTTAATTAGAAAATTCAGCATGTGCCTAGGGGAAGCATGATCAATGATCAATATTCAACTGTTTAGATATGAAAGTCTTCATTTTGGTCAGCCCTTTTCCCTTGATATCAAAGGGGGAGAATATCTTGGTCCGCCCTTTGCCCTTGATGTCAAAGGGGGAGAGTATTTTGGTGTTGCTTGTTATCTCTAATAGTTTTCTACAGCTTGGAGTAATCAACACCAACATGGTTGCCATCAAGTCCAAAGGGGGAGATTGTTGGCATTATGATGTATGTGATGTACTTGATGGAAACCCACTTGTAGTAGAAAAACTCACTTGCATATGGTGACGAGATGAATCTACGTAACTAGATGAATCTACATGAGAAATATCAGTTGTGACATAATGCATGGCAGTTGTGTTTACAAATGTGAAAAAATGCTGGGATGCTCAAAGGAATTAGCTTAAAAGTAGTGTACAATGGCATTATGATATAGTTTTTGTCCTTGATCGAAACTCATTCAGATGATAGTTCAAAATATAGCAAGTTCACATTAAAGGATTACAAATCAGACTCGAGAGATTGAAGAAAGAGAGTAGTTTAAGAAGTATATGCTGGTTCACCTTGTCCAAGAGGCGTATACATGCAGGTTAACATAAGAAAATGAATGTATACATATAAACACACTTTCATAGAAGGAAAAACACGTACATGTTGGAAAACCAAGGTTTTGGTCCAAGGTATTAATCCAAGTTATTTGGTCCAAGGTATTGACCCTAAGTATTTGGTCCAAAGTATTGGTCCTAAGTGGTTTTGGTCCAAGGTATTGAGAAAGGCCTAAAAATATATAAGGAGGAGAAGATAATTAAGCTAAGGGGTGCAAGTATTGAATATCTTATGAAGTGTTAGATCATATATACAGGTTATGAGCTTCTGATGCTTTGCTTGATTTGAACTAAGGATGCACCTATGTTGTTGATGATGGATGATGGATAGCAATCATAAAGCATGAAATGAATTATCATTATGTGGTTTGATCATGGATAGTCTAGATCTAAATAATGACGCATGTTTTATTCTATAAATGTTATGATCTCAATATGACTGAAGTCTGGAATAGCTATGAATTTTTAAGTTAGTATTTGCAGATAGGTACATTGTTTCGCTTTGGTAAAAGCATGTATACACGCTGGTTCGACAGATCGAAGCAATGTATACCTTATGAACTATGATGTTTGAAGTTGCAGTTGGTTCTGGTTATTCATGCAGAGTTCTGGGTTATGCTTTGTGTTCTGGTGACTGCATTCTCATGAAAGTGTTCTGAATGTTCAAGTTGATTGATTTTGATGATATCTACTGATGGACCGGGATCATAATGACTTATCATTATGTGATATAATAATAGATGGGCTAAATCTGATTGCTAACACATATTTTATCCTTTATATATGATGATGTGGGTATGTCTGAAGTCAGGAAGTGCAGCGAAGTTATAAAAAGTATTTGTAGATCTATACACTGGTTCCCTTTGGTGAAGTTACGTATACATGCTCGTTCGGCTCTTCCAAGTAGATTATGCAAAAGAAAAGATTGATGTTCAAGGATGATTGATCTATGAGATTAGTACTACTTTTTTACTGCTGTGTGTCAATGATGTCTTCTTAGATTTGAAAGTAGACCTTAATATATAAGTAAATTGAGTCTGATTGATTGATTGATTTAGAAGGAAGGGTGATCCTTGTTGCTATCTATTTATAACTCGATAATATGATAGTATATCTTCAGAAATTGGTATAGTTTGTGGTTCATAAGTTTTATGATTCAATATCTTTAGAGATACATGTAGTTTGGGTTCAGCCAAGTAGTGTATACACTATGATGCATGGTTTTGAGGTTACAACTAGTTCTCAATGATGATGTGGTGTTTTGGGTTCAAATTTGTGTACTAGTTATAGTGATGTATCCGTTCCAGTTGATTGGTTGAATTTGATTAAGTATGAATGAATGATTTAGTTGTGCCATAGGTTTAGAGGTTTTGATTTTTTGATTGAGTTGTGGCTGACTCAGAGAGTGATGATTGAGCTTCAGTGATTGCTTGATGTAGATGAATTTGATGGTTGTATTGCAGTTATGATTTTGAGATTCAATGTTTTTCCAAGAGTATCCAATCTGAAAATTTATGAAACGTGGTCCCTAAAGGAAGAGAGAAGGTCGTAGACTTCTGTAGGCTAGTGCCTACGTACTAGTAAACATATCACCCAATAAAAGAGCTAGGGGGTTAGAGCTCCCTTCTAGTAGTAGCTGGAAAATGAGTGAAGGTTGGAGCGTTCAGTAGGCTGACGCCTACGTACTAGTAAACATATCAGCTAGTACAAGAGCTAGGGGGTTGTAGCTCCCTTCTAGTAGAAGCTGGAAAACAAAATAAGGTTGTAACCTTCTGCTGGTAGAATCCTGCGTACTAATATGGGTCTACATCAATACAAGATTGTAAATATATTTTCTTATTATTAAAATAAGACACAGATGACAACAGTAGGTGGTTTTCACCCACATTGGGCTTCCACTTTAAATCTTGGTGTTCATGTGTGTTGCTGATGTGTGATTGTTTATTATGTTATTACTACACATGGTTATTGTTTAATGTTTAATAAAGTATTGATGCACTGATTAAAGTTCAACATATGATGAATTAACTGAATCGTAAGCTCACTGGATATACACTAGTTTCCTCATGAAAAATTGTGTGCACACGTGAGTTCGCTTCACTGAAGTAGCATATATAAATATGATTATGGAAATGAAAATGCTATAGATTGTAAATATTTATTCACCCACCCTCTTAGTATTATTTCCAACACATGAAGGTTATCTAGCTAAGGATAGAGAAGGATAGCCTAGAGGCTGAGCTAAAGGGATATAAGGAGGCTAGCAGGTAAGGTAGGAATAGATCAGGAACATCACAGACAGTGAGAAGTAGTAGAGTTATGAGAGTGAGGACCACCGCCTCACAGATGACCCTTCGAGGCATGGGATATAGACGTGGATAGGGCTTGCAGTAGATACTGAAAAATGATCCTATTGAGGGAGAGGTCCAGATTTAGATTTATACTCATCTCCTGATGTACTGTGTATACATGATGTATCCATGACATACCCATGATGTATTCCATGTGCATTTTTCACTCAACCATGATATTTTTTATGCAGCTAGCCTAGGGGATGTGGGTGAGAAGTTGTACACTAATACTATGTACTTATGACTAATGAAATAGATATATATACCGATTTAGAAATAGAATAGATCTTATACTTTCTTTCCATACTACCTCAATAGTGGATGCTTAGCTTGACATTGTTTTTTCACTTGATTGATATATAGCTCGGAATCACCCACAATCTTCGACATTTTCATTCCTATCTACCTAGCAGTCTTAAGACCCAACACCTTGGCTTCATACTCAGCCACATTTTTGGTACAGTAAAACTCGAATATAAAGGAAAAAGGATGATGAGTAACCGTAGGAGAAACCAGAAAAACACCTACGCAAAAAAATCTTTAGAAGAAGCCAGATCAAAACTAATATTCCATAGACTAGCAGGCTCAGGCCTCTCATCACTATTTATCAAATCCTTATAAATTTCCATAGGCTCAACATTAAGACTCATTACATATTCACCCATCTCATCAGTTGAAAACATGAGAGAATTTGTGTAATTGGTAGGGTTCCCTCTATAATCTATAGGTTCTCCCTCTCAACACAGGGACTGTGTCATATTGCAAGTCAAACTTATTATTTTCCCCCAAAGGAGTACCCTAGCTACGTGACATCAACAAACCATAAGTAGGATGGATATTTACGATCATTGATTCACTACATCCATCATTACATGCTTTCATGGCATCTGTACCAGCTTAACCACTATATATTTAATCATTCCAATGTAGGGAACCTTTCTAGAAATAAGGAAATCCTTCTTAAGTAGTCCCCCTATTATAGTTACTCACTTCATATTTCACTAGATTATATGTGACTTCAACATGCTAGATTAGTTGATCCAAAATTGTTAGCTAGAGTTTCTTGAAGACTCCTGGGAAGAATGTTGAGGAGTTACTTGTGAAACATCTAGGACAAATATTATATGTAAGGGAGTGTACATGATAAAACCTAAGACCTTGTAATCAACATTATTCTCTAGGTTTGAGATAGTGAATTAGCATATGTTGCTATAGTAAGTGTTGGGAATAATTATGAAATATGAAACATGATAGTAGAGGCTTTGAGTAATGTTGGAAGGAAAGGTGTTGTGACACTTGAAGAAGGGAAAAGTGCAGAAAAATCCGTATGTCATTGATGGAATGCAATTTGATTGTGGATATATTTCTCGATAATTGGTGCCATATAGTGAGAAGATGTTTGTGGAGTATGAAAATTGCAAGGTAATTGATGTGAATTGAAAACTTCTTGCCTTTTTTTGTTGTGCTGCTATTTGTTAGTGCTCCTTGTAATGAAAAGAGAATGGATAGAAATCATGTGTAATGTTTTTAGAATAAAATCTAATCTAAGTTGTGGAATTGTTTCCCAATTACCTTCATATGTCATATATTCATGGCACATCCTCCTGGTTCAATTTGGGTTGGCGTTGGTTCTGTACGGAATTTCAAAATATTTTCCTTATGAACCTTATATTACTTCTTGAATCTATACAATATTGGATTTAGAATACTGATCAGAAAGAAATATGACCACTACTAAGCATGGGAAGTGGGTTTCCAAATTTCTATTTTTTTGCGCTTGATTTTTAAAATTCACCAATCAAGAATTTGGAAATGAACTTGCATCTTTATATTTTCTTATAATTTGAAGTTATTATTGGTTGACAAAAAGATCACAATTGCAAGAGACTTGATCAAAATATTGGAAGAGGCGATCCATGAAGGGTACCTTATCTTGATCATTGCTGAGGACATTGAACAAGAGGCCTTGGCTCCTCTTGTTATGAACAAGCTTCATCGTGCATTGAAGGTTGGCACTTTGAAAGCTCCTGGATTTGGAGAGTGGAAAAGCCAATATTTGGATGACATTGCTATATTGATTGGAGGTATTATGCAAGTTTAGCTACATTAAGGACTTACATGAACTAAGAGCTTAAGTTCAATGCTCAATGTGTATATAAGTAGTCTTATATTATTTGTTGTTGAAACAATCTTTATTTGGTAATTGGTTTTCTCTACAAGTTCAACCTTTCATGTTAATATGATAAATTCTTACTGAGTGAGAGGTATTGAGAATAAAATATCTCCAATGTGTCGATAGTCACGGGTTTATAATACCTTATGTAGATATTGTTTTTTATTCTTTCTCTATGCAGGTACTGTTATCATGGATGAAGTTAGAAGTAAGGTTCTTGGTACTGCTGCTAAGGTGGTACTTACCAAGGATTCAACAACGATATTTGGTGATGAGAGCACTCATGAAATTGTTAATAAAAGGGTGTCTCAAATTAGAAGCTTGATTCTGGTGTGCTATTTCTCTATAACTTAAAAATTGGTTGCTTTATCCAAATGGAGGCTTGAAGTTATTGTCTTGTTTTCTCTGTATAGCCACCATATATTGTAATGTGGCCATCAACTTTTGGGGAGGGATATCCACATTAATATCATTCATGATGATGGTATTAATCTCAAATTTGACTTGTGAGTTGTCAAGACACGAGTGTAGAAAGCAACAATGTTGATGCATAATTTATACTTTGAATATATGTGCCTCTGAAGGAACATGCAACAATAATTACAAAGATTAAATTTAAATAACTTAAGGTTGCTTTAATGTCACAATATGTTTGACTTGATAGTTAACTTCCCTATCAATCTATTTTATTAAAGGTTTTCGCCAATGATATCATTCTCACTTTCTTTGCAGGTTACAGAACAAGACCACAAAAAAGAAAAATTGAATGAAATAATTACCAAGATTTTTGGTGGAGTTGCTGTTATCCAAGTAAAGTTTGGCAGGGTTGAATTAATGGTAGCTATTTGTAACAATTCCCTGTTATTGGAATTAGAGAAATCTTAATCTTGTTGATGGATGTTGGTGACTGCATTTCAGTTTATATTTTTTTAAAGTAAGAATGGAGGGTATATGATAGTGTTCATAATTTTTGATAGGTGGGAGCACAAACAGAGACAAAGTTCAAGGAAAATAATTTAAGAGTGGAAGATGCCTTGAATGAAACAAAGGTATGCATGCGTAAGATTATGCATAATCAATTACGAAATTTAATTCATATTTGCAAAAACATGTTGTGATATGAAATAAAGGTGAATAATGAATGTTAATTGAATCATGTCATGCATGGAGCTGTTATTTAAAGAAATAAGTGTTTGTAGATTGGGCTTATTTGGAGTGAGGATTTCAACTGTTGCTATGTGGGATTGGTGTTTGCAACAGTATCAGGCTAAGCATCATGTCCAACAACATAAGGATCTAATTTTCTAATTATTAATAGTGGTCGGGAGGATGTATTATGTTTCACATTAGTTTGCCTAGCTAAGCACAATGTCGGTCTTTGGAATAGATCCTACATTCCTATTTATGGTGAAAGTATGGTGGAGAGAGGGTCGATTTCCCAATTATGAGAGAGCACTTGGCTTGATTGATTTGGATGCTTGGAACTTGGAAGTGTATCCTTGCTATGAAATCATTTGGAGGGGAATTCCCTTGTAGGGACTATCACAACATCGATTTTCTCTAGTGTAGTATGTTGGCAATGTGTTGGTAGTGTTTTTTCTTCCCACCTGTTCTAGGTCTCTTGTTGTTTATCTTCAAAAGTGTTTGGAAGATAGTAGTGTTGTTTAGATGGAACATGGATGTGAGTAGATAAGGTTGGAATTTGGTGAGATGCCTTGTTTGGAGTTGGAGAACATGGTAGTTGTATCTCTTTTGGGCTCATCATATAACCAAATAGGGCATTTAGTTGTTTGATTGTCTCTCGAGTATAAACTGAGAGAAGGATAATAAAAAAATATTAAAGATATTAAATATAGATGAAACATTATGTAATGTACCAAAGTTTTGGTAGAAATATCATTGTTTTGCTTTGCATCCTCATGTGATAGCTACCTTCATTCTCTACCCATTCTCTATATTTGACTCCCTATTATATTTTCTCTATGCTCATCCTTTATCAAATCTATATATATTTCTAGAACATGGAGGCCATTTTCTAATTATCATTGGGTTCTTTGTTGGGAAGTTAAGGCCAGTGAAATATTTCATTTTATTTTTCTAGAACACGGAGGCCATTTTCTAATTATCATTGGGTACTTTGTTAGGAAGTTAAGGCCAATGAAATATTTCATTTTATTTTTCTTAATTTTATTAACAAATCCAATTACAGTTCAATTAATGGGTGGCTTGAATTTCTTGATTGGCCATTGGAGTCTGCGTATCGTTTGTTTTGAGGATGTGATTGGCCTCCCAACTGTTAAATGACTTGAACAATAGATTTCGCTCTACTCATTTATTTCAATTTGGATACTGGAAGCTTGAGAGAAACTAGTGAGATCGGAGATTATAAGTTGAGGAGTCCCCAACATTGTAATGTTTTTTGAAGTAATATTTCTCAATAATGGCATTCCTTTTAGAAGATATGATGATTTTGCCATATTATTGTTTGTTTCACTAATATTCCATGAATATTTCAACAATGTTTGTTCCTTTGCAATATATATGACTCTTTGCGAGCTTGAGAGGCCCTAGTTACCTTTTGAGGCTAATGAATGATAATGCATACATCCTTTGACTATAGATTCACTTGCTAATTTCACTACTTTATGGGTTATTTCAGGAGTATTGGTTCTCTTGAGCTGTTCTTGATTTATGATGCCTTGATTTTGAGATATTGGTTTACTATTCCAAGTTTATATCCACTTTTTGTCGCTTTGAGTTAGATCTCCACTACAAATTTTATTCGTGCAATTTGTAATGACTGATAGTTTATGTTGTCAAATTAATAGTATATTTTAATATGCTTTTTGATGAGACTTGAAATGTTACAGAGTCTTTTAACCAATTTGAACCCTGGGTACTAAGGAAGGTTTTCCATTATCTCTTTGGTGACTCTTCCACTTTAGGCCAATGCTTTTCTTACTTTGAATTATTATGTGAAATGGAGATTTTATATGAATGTCGAGATTGACTATGTTTGATTTGTTTTTGTACATATACTTCATTGTAAATGGGTTGAAATTCAAGTCGTGATTATTATATAAAATGGGCAATTTAAATCAATATCTTGGGCGATTAGAAAATTTTAATTAACCTGCAGCATATAGTATGTTAGCAATATGGAAACAAGGTTGTTGGTGTGTTTTGGGGATGATTAATATTATTGGTCATTTCGTGCTCAGATTCGTTCTTGTGTTGATAATATGGCATTGTAGAAATACATTGAATGGACTTCACCAGTTGTGTGGGTCAAGCTGTAGGGTGTGACGTTCAAGTAACTTCCTTGAGTTATTTTAGTAAGTGAAGGGTATGGTCTGCATGATTATAGATTTTATAAATATTATAGATCATGTGTCAAACAATTTGTTTTTTTTTTTTAATCAATGGCTATAAATGTAATCTTAAGGATTTCCATAACTCTTCACATAATTATTTAAAGTGTGCTAGCTCAATGGAAGAGCATATTCCTTACAAGAAGGAGGTTGGTGGTTCGATTCCATTGTGTGCTAACATGAATTAATCAATGATTTTGTAGTTTATTTTTAATTAAATGTTTTTATATCAATTTATTTCAATGGTGAGATATTTCTGGATTCATTTTTTTATATTGTCTGTAAAGAGAGAAAAGTGATCTTTAAATAAAAAAATTATTGTCTCTAGAGAGACAATTGCTAGTATTAAAGACATATTGTCTCTAATCCGAGTGTTGTCTCTAGAGAGATAGAAATGAAATTTTCACTAGAGAGACAAAAATGAAATTGTCTCCTAAGAGATAATAATGCTTGTGTTATATATTGTCTTTACAGAGACAATATTTTTTAAGACAATAATTTTCAAGAGAATAATATTTAAGATAATATTTTTTAAGACAATAATCTTTAAGATAATATTTTTTAAGGCAATAAGACAACAATTTTTTAGGCACCCGCTTAAAGACAATATTTAAGACAATACACAAGTTTTTTTTTTGTCTTAAGTTAAGACAATTTACACAAAAATTGTCTCAAATATTGTCTTTAAACCCTCCTTTATGTAGTAGTTCATATTCCATGGTGACCTTTATGGAACTAGACTAATTGTTAAGATGAAGGAAAAAAATTTACAACTCTTCCTTATCATGGGATGAGATGACACAAGTTTCGTACACAAACCTCTTGCACATATTAGGTCGAAGTCAAGAAGAGGCTAAGGCCTTTGATTCAAAATCCTCCATGAATACATTAGCCACCACAGGGGATAGGGGGAACCCATAGCGACACTACAAGTTTTCTCATAGAATTCCCCATCAAAGGAGAAGAAAGTAGACATGATACAAATATCAAGTAATCTAACAGCATTAGGATCCATAATATGCTTGATCACTTCAATGGCCTCATTGAAAGGGATATTAGTGTAGAGGGAGACCACATCGAAACTCACAAGCTTGTCATTGGGATCAAGTTTAATACCCTTTAACTCATTGACAAACTTCACAAAGTCCTTGACAAAGGATTTTGTACAACTAATATGGGGCTTAAGCTTCAGGGAAAAATATTTAGCAAGAAGATAGGTCGATGCTCCTATCATGTTGACAATGCATTTGAGAGGATCTCGTTTGTTATGAATCTTTGGAAGGCCATAGATTCTATGAGTAAGAAGGCTACTTTTGATAAGATTATGAGTAAAGGAGTTGACTGAGATACTGGATTTTATAGCAAGAGCCACACTTTTGGAAATCTTCTTCAAAGGATCCTTATTAAGTTTCATCTAGCTCTTGTTATTACAAAGGTAGTCCAACATATTCCTTGGGTAATCCTCTTTATCAAGAATAACCAAAGAACCACCCTTGTTAGCTTTGAGAAAAGAAACACCCTTGTTATTGTTTATTGGTTTGAGAGTGTCACACTCAAGTTTGTTGATGTTGTTCTTGGGGGGATATTCCTTTCTAAGGACAAAAGCATAGTCCTGTTTGATGATATCTTTAGTGATGTTTGGTAAGTCTCTACTACAATGTGCAATGTCACAAATGATATCATCATCTGGGATATTTCCAGGAGAAAGGGAAAAATTTAAACCCTTCTCCGATAGACTAAAGACCGGAGGGTCAAAAGAAAAGCGAGAGAGATTGACAACCCTATTAATAGAGAAGGAAAGAGAATTATAATAAACATTATTATTCGAACATAAAACCTTACTTTTGAAAAAATTATTATTAATATTTCTAACATTATTACTATTATTAATATTGAACAGAGAATCATCATTTTGTTGTTATTATTATATTTATGATACACATTCTTTCTAAAATAGTAATTAATAGAAATAATGCTACTATCATTATTTACATCATTAATCTTATTATTCAAAAGCTGATGATGATGATGATGATGATTATTATTATTATTATTATTAGTATTATTATTATCATCATCATCATCATCATTATCAAATCAAATATTATTATTAATATTATGAATTTCTCTATTCAAGTTTCTATCATTAAAAGACACAACATAAACCTCATTATTAAACAACAACAACTCTGTAATACAATTTCCGGGGTTAGAGTCAATGGGGCCACTATCTAGTGGAGGTCGTGAGTGGTGAACTAAGCCAAAGCTGGTAATGGTAGACTGGGGATGTGTCAAAGAGGTTGCAAGAAGTGAACTGCGAAGAAGCTAGAAATGGTGGAATGATGGAAAGTCGAACAGGAGAGTGCCACCAACTCTAAGTTAACCAATGATGAAGGGAGACCAAACACTGATGAGGGGAGAAAGGGGGCAAGCGAAGGATGAATAGTAGATGATCGAGAAAATTGAGGCGAGCGAGTAGAAAAAGAAATCGAGGAAGATCCAAAGTAGTCAGGACAATTACTAAATGAATGAGGTTGATTGTTGATGTGGGAAAAGAATAAGAGGGAGGAAAGAGAAGTGAGTCTGATGAACAATCAGAATCAACTAGATCACTTGAACCCTGACCACTAGTGGTCACATGGTAGTTTTTACCTAGGAATTGTTGGAAACAACAAGTTGTTCAGGATGAGAGGGAGGAACTTTGGAAAGGGGAAGAATGTGAAGTGGGTAATTCACAGGGTTATTACAGTTGCTACAAGAGATAGTTCCAGCTTCACCATTTTCAAACTTGACAGAGGAAGAGTGAGAGACACAGTCAACCCAAGATCGAAGAGTAGAGAATTGATTAATACTAATTCTTCTTATGAAAGAACCTTAAAAGAAACTAGAACAATTAGACAGTGAAATAGATTCCTTTGAGAGCTTGATGAACTTCTTGGACTGCTTCACTTTCCATATTTCTTCCATGCGTATGGATTTCAATGCCAAGAATGCCTCAATTTGTGATTAAAGGGGAGCATATATCTCATTAGAAAGATCCAAATGCAGAGAAAGAAAATCATGCAAAATAAAGTCAAGAGTATTTCTAATCTTGCCAATCTCCAAACAAACCAGTGCCATACTTACATTAAAAAATATACGAAGGTAAGTAGAATTATTAAGAGGGTGCTTAATCTGAGCGAATGAAGGAACAAGGGACAAATTTCTTCATCACTTTAGAAATGCCATATATGTCTTCAGCTTGGAAAGCCTTAAGCGTGATTGTTCAAAATGATGAAATTTAATAGCAATGGCCCTTCCATGTAAGGTAGTAATTTCTAAATCTAGGCTTTTGTGGTCCATATTGAATTAAGAAAAAACTTTCAATATAAATCACATAGGTTTATTTTTACCGACGTGTTTTGAACCATCAAGTGTGTTTCATCATCATGACAAGATGAAGAGGCAGATCATGGCATCAACTTAAATAGAGAGCAATGTAGAGACCCTTAGTTCTGTTAACAACTATAATAAACAACTAGTTTATGAATAATATTTTTTAATTTATAACATTAATTATTAGGATCAAATTATATTAAATAAGATCTAGTAATAGGTTAAGGTTCGAAATATACTTCAGTAAATAGAATAAAAGGACTCAAACATTCAAAGTCAAATCTCAAACAAGGAGTGAAGTAAACAAATATAACAAAGGGATTCAAGACACTATTAATAAATAATAATAATTTATTGAAAAGAAATGACATAATAAAAAAATATTATTCACAAAATGTAAATAAATAAAATCCAAACTAAAATAAGAAATGCTAATGAATCAAAGTCTACCATAAAATTAGGGGCTAAGGCCCTAAAAATAATTCAAGGAGCCAAGAAAAATAAATAAAATAAGAAAATTATAACTTAAAATAAATACTTAAACGAGTTAAGAATAATAAAGATGATAAAAAACTTATTTGATGAAAAGCCAATCAAAAACTTATTATATGAAACCTTTGAAAAACAAGTAAAGACAAAAGATATAAAGAAGATACAGATACCTACATAGATACATAAAATTGCAATAAAACCTCAAACTTATTTTTTTTTTTGGAAGACAAGATACGGACCCAACATCTACTAATAGTCAAACCATCATCTCTATTAAAATTATTGGGCCTTTTTTTAATTTCTAGGGCCTCGATAAATTTCTGAAGATGGAAATGACTAATCCTGGCAATGACTTGGTTCTCCTCAATACATATGTGATGCTTAGTTTTTTCTGCATGTTCTGCACCTTTATAAATAATTGTAAGGTTCCTATGATTTTGTAGGAATTGATATGTAAAATAAAAAATAATCCTAGCATGTTTTTAAAAGGATTACATGTGAATCTTGGGTGCAAAATCTAAGTAGATATGATGTTTTTTTAAGAAAGAATGTATGTGAGCTTTGCACGCGGATATATATATATATGTGTGTGTGTGTGTGTTGGTATGTATATATGTATATATGTTATCATGTATATGTATATATATGTATATATATATTATATATATATATATATATATATATATTATATAATATATATATATATATTATATATATATATATATATCGAGAGAGATAGAGAGAGAGAGAGAGACCATGTAAATTTCTAGAAAACAAATCGTATAAGTAGCCATGTTTTCTTGAAAAGGAAATATGTTTTTCATTCATTGAAACAATATTGAGATAGATTTCTTGAAAGAAACATGGGTTTGCATGCGAGGAAAGTAAATAGCCATTGGGTTATATTTCTTGAAAAGAATAGGTGTTAAGGTGCACAAAACAATAATTAACATGTTAGTTTTTCTGGAAGAAAAGTTGCTTGAAAAGAACAAGTATTTGTATGCATAAAAGAAAGGCTAATGTATTAGATTTCTTGAAAAAGAACTTGAGCTCATATGCAAAGGAACAATAGCACCTTGTAGAGTTCTAGGAAAAAAATGGTATTAGTAGCCATGTTTTCTTGAAAAGAATATGTCACCATTCTAAAAGTTTCATGAAAGGAGTGGCTATTAAGTCAGTTTTGTTTTGAAAAAAGAAATAAGTATTTATATGTACAAAAGTGATAGTTGAATGTGATAGTTTTGTTGAAAATGAAATATGTTATTCATTCATGGAAAGAATATTGAGATATATTTCCTGAAAGAAACATGGATTTGCATGCATGGAAAATAAATAGCCATTGGATTCGATTTCTTGAAGTGAATAGGTGTTAAGGTGCACAAAAAAAAATTAACACGTTAGTTTCTCTTGAAGAAAAGTTTCTTGAAAAGAACAAGTATTTGTAGGCATAAAAGAAAGGCTAATGAATTAGATTTATTGAAAAATAATTTGAGCTCATATGCAAAGGAACAATAGCTATGGTCTTAGCTTCCTTTGGAAAAATAATATGCGTTTACAAGTATCAATATATTAGTGGTTAGAATAATTTATTTAGGAAAAGAATGTGTTCTTATGTAAATAAAATACAATTAGTTATGATGTATATATTTTGGGAAGTTTTTCCTCTTCTCATGTGAAGAAATAGTGATAACCATGGCATTTTCTTTAAAGACTATCTTAGTGAATCTTTTAATATTACTATACCCTAGTGGGTAGAGGTAAATATATTTGCTATTTTTCTTATAATGCACATGAAGAGTGGATAAATGAGTATGCTTTCATGATGTTTATGGAACTTACCTTATGCGTGTGGAAATTTGAATGGTTAGGCATTGTTCGTACCCATATGAATGCATGGATAAACATACATATTTTTTGTATTTATGTGTGTTGAGGAAAGTGCAACTAGGTTCGGTCTTCATAAATGTAATTTTGATATTTATATTTATACAATAAAATAAATATTATTTTTGTTATATAAGTTTCTTACTCATTGAAATAGGTCTATGACATGGCAAAGTGCTATAGGTAATTCGAAGAGTCAAAATAAATTATTGCAGACCCTTAAGGGCATGTTACACCATGTATATATTTGTATAAGAGTCACAGCTATCCCTTTAAGCAAAGTCACAAGTCCTCTCCAAGAAATGACATCACCAAAGAAACAGTTCCGAAGAAGAAAACTCAAGTCGGCCTAAAGTCTCCTAGTCAACCTCTAGTCAACCTAAAGGAGGTACAAACCTCTATATATAGAGGTTGTCCACTCATCCAACGACAAGCGATCAAGAATTTGAAATTAGTGAGATAAGAAGCAACTAAAATGGTGAATAAATACGAGCATAAGGAGCCTCTCATGCAGAGAAGGAGGAGACAAAACTGAAGTGTAAAGGGTTGTTCTAAGGGTAGATTATAGTCACACATGCAAAGGAAAAGGGAGTCAAATATACAAGGAAACCTCCCATGCATGCGGGAAAATAGGGTTGCAGTGTTGTCATATCACATCTGTAAGTACATATCAAGAAGAGGCTCGGTTAGAAAAGAGAAGGAAGGTATATTCATAGGTGGAGGATCTCACTAAGTATCAAAGGTAAGTATCTCTTCTACATCTCACATAAACAAGGTCTATCACTAGTTTCTAAGGGAAGATGGAGGACGAAGTGCTACAGAACGAAGTGCTAGAATAAGGATAACAAAGCATCGGGAAACAAGCTACCAAAAGAAGGAAGGACTTGACTTATTCTTGGAGGATATTCTTGTCAATGGTCTAGGTTTTGGCATTGATCAATAAGAAGCTTCAATAAGAGAAATTTCTGAAAGGGTTTTCCTCTCTAAGAGAGAGAGTTTTTTTCCCTGGCAGTTTGCCAATATCTTGTGTTCTTGTTTCTTTTGTTTTGGTAGCAGTTTGATGACGTGAACACACATAGAATAGTAATAAGAGAAGAAGATAAAGATAACAAGTACAAAAGAATCCTACTCTATCTAATTTCTCTAGAATCTTCAATATGGTATCAGTGCTAAGGTGACACATCAAGGAAAGGGCATCTCAAGAACACTCATAAGGTGACTCATCGAGGAAGCCTATCTCAAGAAAAAAATACAAGGTTGAAGTATAAATCCAAGAAGTATCAATACATCAAGGACAAGGAGGTCTACCGTCTACTATCCATCAAGGAAGACTACTAACCAAGAAGAGAAGCCTTTCATATAAAGGCATCTACAAGAAGATCCATCTAAAGAAGGGACTACATCGATTTAAACCATATTCAAGGGAAGAGGCACTACAAGTCAATTCATCTCTCTCCAAAAAAATATCAACATCAAGAAATTCTATTTGAAGAAAGCAGTTTGAATACCATCAAGATCCAAGGAGACAAGCCATCAAGTCTTCAAGAAGAAATAAATTCCACTACATCACAAACTTTATCAAGTATATATTCCCCATCCTAAACATACATCAATTTCTTTTTGCTAGGAAAGAAAAAATTGGTCGGGACCACAAACTTCCTTGCATGAAATAACAAGAATAATTTACTTCTCAAGGAGAATGAACTTCTAGACCTCATCAAAGGGAATGTCACTATCCTTGCTAAGTAAAAAAACAAGCCTTTGCCAAATACAATAAGGATGATACAAGAGCTCAAAGGATTCTAATATAATCCATCAAGGACTCTCTCATTCCTTATGTTTCCAAATTTGAAACATCAATAGAACTCTATGATAAACTAGTAGAGCTATTCTCGTTATGTGCAACTGGAGAAGTGATATCTATACGAAATGATTTATAAAAAATGAAGATATGAAATGAAGGAATAACTCCCTACATCATGAATATCTCTGAGATGAGAGATCAACTGCAAGAACTAGGAGAAGTCATGTCTAATAGAGAAATGACAACTGTAGTACTCAATGCTCTACTTGAGGATTGGGGCAGCTTCACATCAATGATATATGCGAAGAAGGAAGCTACCCCACTATGTGAACTATGGTCTCTATGCAAGATAGAGGAAACTAGACTCAAAGAAAAGGATGATGTGGATAAAAGGAGCAAGAATTTGCTACCATTGCCAAGGGAAAGGTCAAATTTGGAAAATTTGGTCCACAAAGAACAAGTAATAGGGATATGTCCAAAGTCCAATGATTTGGATGCCAATAATATGGACACTACAAAAGGGATTTTCCCAAACTTAAGAAGGACAACAACAACAAGCGAAAAATGGAAGAAGCTCACATAACACAACAATATAAAGAATAAGACAAGAATAAGAAGAATGAAGATCCTCCAAATCTCTATGATGACTAAGTCAAGCTCTTTACTTAAGTATTATTTCAAATTTTTGAGTAGCATAGGAGCATATAGAAATAGGATAGAATGCATGGTTTATAGATATCCTCTAGAATATAAGAGCATGATGTAGATATAGCTCAAGATATTCATTAGAATGAATGTATCTATTAAAAGAATTTATCCCTGATGGAAGAAAATAATCATGACTAAATATATTAGAAAGCCTCCATCATCGAAAGGAAGAAACAATTGTAGGATGAGGGTCTTCAAGATCCTATGAGAGAATCTTCAAAAGGAAGCTTATAAATAAGAGAAGATGTCTCAATGGGAGTTTGATTCATGGGATTCAAGAAAGGATGATATGCAGGCAAGACAATATCAAGTAATAAAAGATACAACAATCAAGAAGGACCAACAAACGTGAAGTAGAGATGATCAAAAGTAGAATCAAGATGAGGTATGCATGTATCAAAGTTTATTCATATGTATTATTGGATCATGGGAATAGTTCTAAAACATGATCAAGTATAAAAGGATCTCTTTCACCAATGACATGCTCGAAAGAATGTACTACAATCCAATGAAGGTCAACATGAAGAAGTACCCTCATAAGGAGCATGAGGTGGTTGACTAAACATACATGAAGAAATAAGTGAAGAAAGAGATCAAGCATGTGAAGAAAACCATGGTCACAAAGAATCATTATATGACAAGATCCATTAGAAGACATCTCCCAAAAGAAGGCATGACAACTTTGACAAAGGAAGGAAAAGATCAAAGGACCCTTCACACCCATGAAGGCCTTGGAGATATTAAGATGAAGATAATTGATTCAAGTCTACAAAGATGTCATGATGGAAAGCCATCCCGCAAAGCACCATTTGATGTTGAAGCAATATTAGTATGAAGTCAAGAAGGGCTACTAGATTGAAATATGGGAACAAACAAGCACAACTAATCATCCATGTGATAAATATTCAGAAATATAGTCAAATGACAAATTAGTAGCCAGATGACAAAAGATCCTAACATACACCAATAAAACCACTATCCACGAAGAAAGAAATGACATGACAATATAGAAAGAAAAGTGATCAATGGTCGGTGCCCTACCAATAAGAGGTTCAAACAAAACTTCACGACATCAAAAGAAAGAACGAGATCAAGCAATTGATGGACACACAAAGAAGAAGTTGTTGATTAATGGACAAGTCCTTGGCTAAGAGGGGCTAAGAGGGAGTTCTAATAAGTTTCCAATTACAAAGGAGCTTGGGAAAGTTCCTTGTCAAAGGAAACTTGGGCATCCCTTCCTGAATTAAGAAGAAGAGATAGACACAAGATTCTTGTCCTCACTTGGGAAGAAATAATGGGAGGATTGGGTAATCATCTGGCATATGACACTCTTTGATTATGTGTAGGGTACCTGAGATGAGAGTAGGCAAGAGGACCAATATTCTTTGAGGGCTGGGAACCTGTTGAAACCTCGAAAATCGGGTCTACAACAAGGGGGATACCCACTCGGGCCGGACCCTGGTTAGCAGCTCCTTTTCCGTTTGGTATAGTGGGGCTGACTAGGGATATGGGACCAGTTTCCTTCCTAATAATTTCTAAGTAAAGTGCTTTTATTAAATCTAATGCAATTGTA
>APFE031342251.1:64431-93494 GCA_000404065.3 Pinus taeda | reverse complement strand
GCATGAGAAGGGTCTAAATACTACTAGATAAATCTAAAAGTAATTTATTACAAAAATGTAGGATGCTGTTTAAATGACCATCCTCATTTCAGGAAAAAATAAAGCAAAATTAAAACTAAAACTGAATCTAAAACTAAAACTGGTAATTAACTATCTATTTATCTGTTCCTTGTAGTCGCAAGCATTCAACATTTGCTTGAGGAGAGTTGGCTGGCCAACCTCTAACTTTAGCTGTCCTATGAAAATGGAATCAGGAAGTGTTGGTGCCATCTTCTCAACAGAGTTGATTGTACATTTGAGAGTCATGCATTGGTTGTGTGGTTTTACGAAGTACATATAGTAAGAATCCCAATTCAACTTGCTTAACCTTTTGATGGAATCTACTCTTTCTTGAACCTTTTGTCTCCAGCTTGTCTGTAGATGCTGTACATTTGGTAGAAATTTACATACCAGTTGAGGATATCCCTGATAAATACCACTGTTTTTAAGAGTTCAGGTTTTGCCTTTCGCCTTTAGCACTTTTTTCCTACAAATTTATGGGCTTACAGGTGACTGAGCGATTAGAGGCTTTCCTTCTCAAGGGGTTTTGCCTGGCGATGCATGATTAGTGCTAGGCAGTAATTGCGCATCAGAAACTACCTCCATTTCTCGATCCGGGCTTCCTTGGTGTTATTTTTCACCTCTTGCACATTTTTTGTTAAAGGATATAAACCTTAAATTTTGTGGAAATAATGGCTCCGTGAGTTCTTGGTTCCGAGTTTTAAATTCTCTATCCGTGATATCAACACTATCTAGTACCCATTTGACCATGTCTGTGTATGGAAGAATCTTGGGCCTCACCGCTATTCGGTGCAAGAATGAACATGCTAGTTCTATAATTGATGCCTCAGACAACCTGCGTGAATCTGTAGTCACTGTAACCTCTATTACTTTGGGATTTTCTTCCTCGAGTAAGTTGTGCATGCTTTCCTAGGTAGTAACACCGGCATCTCTATTACAGGTGGTGTCTGTGTACAAGGACATCATTTCTTTATCTTCAGAACTCAGAGCTTTACCCTTCTTTCCCATAATCTTCTTAACACTACTATGTATATTTCTCTGCTCTTTGCTCCTGCAGTTTACAAATGAGGTAAGAGTAATGATAAGAGAAAGGTGACGGGAAAGCTTTAAATGCCGAAAACATATAAAATATATCACCCTATGTGAAATGGCTCTTTGATAAGATCAAAACCATATTTCATTAATGATTACCAACTAACTCATTAATTATCATTAACGCGCATAACTCGACATCAGTTTATGGAAAAAAAATTCGAATGACGAGCCCTGAAGATCTACAATAAGGCGATTTTGTTATTTGCTTCGCAATATCATAGATTTCTATATCGCAGATCGCAATATTACTAATCCGTCGCATGTGGCAATCGTTCATTATAATGTGTTTTCTATGAAATGCGATTTGTGAGATGCGCCATCACATATCAGCGATTTGAGGCATTTTACCTTAAGTGATATTTGAGGCATGCGGTGCGATGAGTGTCTTTTAATGCGTGATTTCTCATCGCGATTTCACAATCTTAGGATTCTGCTTGTAGGAAGGCATCCATTACCTTTTTGCGATGCGACGTTCTTTATTGAGGGAGTGGTTTTATTCAAACTTTATCATAAAACTTAAGTCTTTCTATATTTTTCGGGTATCCTGCTAAGTTTATGATAGTAAGTTTTATTCAAAAAGGGAATACAAGCACTAATTTATTTTTAAAATTTTTTGAATAAGGGTCCCCACTTATTTAGTATTAGTAATAAAACTAAATAAGAAGCGGGGTTGTTGCTGGCCACAACAATTGGTGATTCACTTGGAAGAACCAGTTATCTCTACTTTTCTTTTGAATTTTCTAAACTTCCAAAATAGAAAATTTTTCCAGAAAATCAAACTTTATTATAGAAAGATAAAGTACATCATGCTTTTAGCTATCAATGATAGTTTGTTTTTTCTATGTTAGCTTTGGTTATTGACTCCCTAGTGCTAGTCATTGTATTTACATAAGTGACTACTTGGTTTATAAAGATAAAAACAAACCCTTCTCTGTAAATTAGTTTTAAATATGCTCATTTCTCATAGTTAGAGTCTCTGCTGCTAGCAGGCATTTATAGCTTCGATAGGGTTACCTATTACCCGGCAATGATCCTGTATCCTACTTGGAGAAATATATGATTTTCAAAGGGAAATCCATATCCACACTAATTGCTTTTATTTTCTTTTAATCCTTAAAGAAGAATGCCTTGGTTTGGTAGCCAAATTATGACAGTGCCACTCACTTGATTTATAACTTTTCTAAACAAGCTGGCTCGTGATGAGATCCCTTGTCTTTTGATTGCAACAATCTTGAGTCATTGCCCTGTTGTGGTATACAGTTTTGGCAAAGTTAGCAAGCTATAATATCTATGATCATGATAAGTCGGCTCGTGATGAGACCTCTTATTCTTTAAGTTAAAGTGTATCGCGAGATTATTCCTTGAAGCTCGTAATTCCCTAGGTGGGGAGGAAGTCATTGTTTCCTTAAGAATAGCTCTGGATGACAATTTTAGAGTTTTTGGAAAGAGATTTTCTACAGAGAATATTCGTTTTGTTATTGATACCTTTCATTTGACTGATATAAAACAAATTCCCACAAAGGTCGCTTTTTATCAAAATTTACAAGGTTGAAACTAGTATCATTTTTAGGCTTATAGCCCTTGACTGTATCTTTCAATAATAATGACCATTTTTCTAAATCATTTCTATTTATACAAGTGAAAAACAAAATCTATAAGAAATACTAGTCTTTTTTGTGAGTTCCAAATGTAACCATTTGCAACTTGTTTTATTATCAAAATAAAGGAAAAACTAATTTACAAATATAGAAGAATAATCCTCTATGGAAAGTATTTTTTGAGGATCTGCCCATTAATAGGTAAAGAATCTCTTTTTCCTGTTAAATCCTGTAACATAAAAGTAGATGGACCTATGATTTCTGCAATTTGGAAATGGCCAAGCCACATTCGTTGAAATTCTGTATGTTTGCCCTTTTCCTCATGAGCCTTATCCCATTTTAAAACTAGACCTCCAGTCTAAAAGTCCTTTTTGGATATCATGTTTGAATCAAAAGAAGCTTTCACTAATGCTTGGTGATGCGCATGAGTTATTTTAGCATGTTCTGGTTGCTCTTCTAGCTTAAGGATTCGCAGCTGCCTTAGTTGTAAGGAATAATTTGGTGTTTCATCAATAAATTGACCTAAGGCCAAAGAGGGAATTGCTAGATGAGTTGGAAGGACCACTTCTTTCCCATAAACTAAATTAAAGGGAGAAGTGCCAATGGAGGCTTTCTGCGTTATTCGGTCTGCCCATAAAGCATATGTTAGGGATTTGTGCCAATTCTTATGAGTTTGATCAATGGTTCGCTTAATGATTCTGATTAAGTTCTTATTTGTTGATTAAGCTAATCCATGCCCCTGTGGGTAATAATTGGCAGAGTATTTAAGCTTAAAACCTATTTTGAGCGCAAATTCAGTCATAGCATTGCCAGAAAAATATGATGCATTATCAAACATTAAAGTATAGGGTTAACCAAACTTGGTGACTATGAACTGATCTATGAAATCAGTGATGTGTTCGGCATCAGTTGTCTTGAGAGTAACTACTTCTACCCATTTATTAAAATAATTTGTAGTTGCAAGGATATACCTATGTTGTTTAGAAGAGTGAGGATCGATCTCACCTATTGTATCTAATCCCCATTAATCAAAAGGTTGATTGATATTGACTGGTTGCAACGGCAAGGATGGTTTCTTTTGTCTCCCAGTAGCAGTTTGACAAACTTGACATTTCCTTATGTAGCTATGTGCATCTTTGAATAGTGTAGCCCAATAATACCCAACACGCAAGATTTTATGTGTTGTAGTATCTCCAGCATAATGTCCACCTACTCGTCCATCGTGGAGTTCTTGCAACACCTTTTCAACTTCAGATTTCTCAAGACATCTAAGGAGGACAGAATCATAATTCATCCTAAAAAATACATTGTTCACGAGCTGATATTGTTTAGCCTTCAATCTTAGGGCTCTTTTCTTTTTATAATTGAGGTTTGAAGGAGCATATCCATTCTTTAGAGAAAATATGATATTAGCGTATAATGATTCAATATCATTTAGGCTTACCTCATAAGTTTGTATTTCTGCAGATGGTATTTTGGAAATAAGCGATGCTCCAGCCAACATTTTTGAAAAGCCTTAACCTTTTACAATATTTGCTGGTTTAATTTCAGCGTCGTATTCTTGTAAGGCAGTAACCCAATTGGCTCTTTTCTCACCTACGTCTTTCTATACTAAAAGATTTCTTACTTCCAGAAACGGTACTATGATTTTTGTTTGGGTTTTACGTAGAAAGGGTCTGAAATGTTTGATCGCTTTGAAAAGCGCATAAGCTTGTTTTTTACGTCTGAATAATTTAATTCAGCCCCTTGTAGATTTGAATCGAAAAAGGCAATTGGGGCTTCTACCTTGTCTTGATTTGCCTGAGTGAGTATTGCAACATATGATCTATCAGTGGCAAATGCATATAAAATAAAAGGATTGGAAAAATTTGGTGTTGCTAAAGATGGAGTGTTAACAATTGCTTGTTTAATCAGGTTGAATGCTTCATATTCCTCTTGGCCCCTTTTGAAGATTGAATTCTTTTTAATCATTGCTTGTAAGGGAGATATGATCCTTGAAAAATATGGAACAAATCTCTTTACAAAATTAATCTGGCCAAGGAAGGATTGCATAGCTTTCTTGTTGTGAGGCAAGGGTATTTTGGAAATCTCCTTGCTTCTGTCGGGATCAATATGGATTCCAAATTTTGACACTATAAATCCAAGAATTTTTCCTTCAGTTAATGCAAAAAATGACTTTTTGTGTTAATTGAAATTCCATACCTTTGGCAATGTTGGAAGATCAGTTTTAAATCTCTGAGATGATTACCTCGTTTTTTGGAATATACAGTTATATCATCGAAGTAGACTACTACTGATTTGTTTACTAATCTCTTAAATGCAATTTCCATGGCCCTTTGAAATGTGGCGCCAGCGTTAATCAGACCGAAAGGCATATTTTGATATGCATAAGTACCCCATTTGGTTCTGAACGTGGTCTTTAATTAATCATCAGGGTGGACCAAAACTTGGTTGTAGCTAGAGAAATCATCCAAGAAGTACATTAATTCTGGCCCTACAACTGCTTGTATTTGCTCCATAAGAGGTAAAGGAAAATTATCTTTTGGGCAGGCTTTGTTAAGCTTTCGAAAGTCAATGCAAATTTTAATGTCTTTGTTTTTCTTTATAATGGGAACCATATTTGAAACCCATTTAGAATGTCGACCGAGAAAAATGATTTTGGCTTTCAATAATTTATTGAGCTCAGATTTAATCTGATTTTCCAGATTAGGATGGATCTTTCTCAGCATTTGTTGGACAAGTTTTTCAACGTTTATGATAGGGATAGTATGCTAAATGATAGAAGTGTCGTTATCAAATATAAAAGAATCCTAATATATCTAATTGCCCTAGAATCTTCATCAATGTGCTCTTAGTTAATGCATGTGCAATGTTGTTAAAAGATACATGTCTCAATATTTTATTTATATTTTATGTATGAACATTTATATATTTTTGAAGCACCACTGATAGATATTTTTTATTTGTTTGAATAATATTTTATCAATCATGATATCAAAGTATATTGAAAAATACCAATTGTAGGAAAAGATTGTGACATATGCGAAAGATATATTATGTTTAAACATTATGGCAGACAATGAACTAGTGGTCCATTTATATTGAAGGAAGGTCAATTAGAACATAATCTGATAATGAAAACACTAGGCTACAAGGACATATTGTTCAATGATTTATGGGTAAATGATATCATGATTATTGTAATACCTTCGAGCTAGTTATGTTAAATTTAAGATGATATTTCTTTGTAATATTTTATGAAAATGGTTCAGGGATGGACTCCCTTATAGCCATTGAGTGAGGGATGAGTACCCTCATGAGAATTTAATAAAATTAAATGTTTGTTGGTTTTTGCCTACATGGTTTCCAGGGTATATCGGCATTCAATGGTGTCATTATAATGATATTGATTCCATGCATGATGTGACATTTACATTATCAATAATTTGATTAAATAATCTAGTTAAAAGAATCATGGAAGTGATGCAAGGTTATATCAGGAATTTTATGTTAACATGCTACAACACTGGTTGTTAATGGTTATGTAACTTACTATTCCTTTACTAAGTTACTCTATGTAATGATAAAGATCTTATCTAACAACCAATGAAGGAATATCAAATAGTAATTTAGAAAATCACACATTTTTAAATTATATAAAATAAAATTTAACTCCATGTGTTTTTACATGAGGTTTATTGGGGGATGTTATAAGTGGTATTAGAGTGAGGTTGCAACAATGCCACCTTTAGGGAATCAACGTGCGGAAAATAAGTATAGGTATGATGCTAATATGCACCAACTCTAGTCTTATGATAACAAAACCACATAATGATATATGCAGTACACTACATTTTAGATGGTATGCATGATGCATATTAATAATCACGTTGAAGTATAGTAAATGGTAATGTCTACTTTAAAATTTTTTCATGACATTTGAATATTTATGCAAATAAAATATAGTAAAACCTATGTTGTATATATGAAAAACATTAAGCACTCACTACTGATAGTGAGAATTAACTACCAAATTTTGCATGCATGATCTTACGATAATGATTATGGTGCATTTAAAGAACATGACTAAATTTACAATGCACCCCTTATAAACAATGAATGCATGTATTGTTCTGTGTTATAATGAAAGAATGTAAAAGGTGGGGGGATCATCCTTGATCCAAAATGGATCTTGGGAAAACCTCTTAAGTCTTCAATTGTATTTAAAATGGGAAAATATGTTTCAAAGTCCCTTAAATAATTATTGCATCATAGCCTTTTATTGCACCGGAGAACTATATGTTTAAACCATGAAAAATGGAGCATAGCAACAAAACCTTCATCGCATTCCATATATATATATCTATCTAGATATATAATATATATATATATAATATTATATATATATATATATATATATATTTAAATTAATAATATACATACATATATTACAATGGAGCTTCATTATTGCATCGGGGAAAAGCCAAAGTGAAGTGTTAAAAGACCTTGACCTTGAGGAATTGCGACAACGATCAGCGTGATTTAACGAGGACCATTGATTGAGTGCACAGATCAATGATCTAGACCAACTACCAATATCGCATCACATGGAACCAAAGGATCGAGAGATCTCATCATCCAATGGATATCAGGTGCTAAAGTAATCAGACTTTAATTAAGAAATCATACCTGGACTTTAATAGATTGGGTTTTTATAATTCCCATCGGGTTCATAAAGTTGGTTAGGTGTTGGGCAATTTGTTCACCCGAAATAGCTGTGGACAGTCGTATCCACTAATTGTAGATCAACAGCGAAGGACTGTTGAGCAAGTTTTGTTTGATCTGGAAGACATTAGCCGTTGATCTAATGGTGGAAGACCAACGACAGAGGTTTAATCACATCGCAACATGGCCAAAGGAATGACTTATCAGAGGCTCGAGACAGTGCAATATGTGATCACCGATTGCAATATCGCATTGCAGCAATACAAAGGAGTGAGGCATATGCCGCATGCGACATGCAATAAAGCCAAACCTGACAGGAATTATAGATGCAACTAAATAAAATTTGAAGTCTGATAATAAGCATTTTCCTATGTATTTCTATGTATTTCTGCTATGGACCATATACAAAGGGATTATGACCGTAGCGCTTGTGACTTGCGATAGCAATACAACAATAGAACCAATAGGATTATAGGACGGATTCAATATCATTTGAAGTCTATCATGGTGGAAAATCTCACTGTTTTGGTGTATTTTTCTGTGTAAGTAGAGAAATGTATTCCTGGGTATTTAACTCGTGCCAGTGGTCCTTTCTGTTTGAAAATAGGTGGCCACCATACCTTAGAGAATTTTACAATGATTTTTAAACGCTTAAGAAGGAGATGAAGGGACAATGGTCAAAAAGCAAAGAGCCCGAAGAGGGAAGGCGAATAGACAAAATTGAGAGGCTTAAAAGAAACTCTAGGGAAAACAAAGAGGACTAAGTGGAGGAGAGCAGAAGAGAAAGAAGAAGACAGAGAGCAAGAGGGAGAGTCCATGCACTCTTTTACACTTGAGGATTCCAAGTAAATCCCTATTGTTTTGTCACTGTTGTGTTGAGACTCTATTCGAGCTCACACTTGTAATCATCTACCCTTGAAGACATAATATAGAGGTCGATACTAAAAGCTGGACCAGGAGACGTAGCTAGGAAGTCTGGTGAACTGCTTTATTATTTTGGCTGTGTTGATGTGTTGATGTGTGCGTTTGTTATGTTTTCTGATTGTTAACTATTTATATTATTTGCAATCTTTTCAATTCATTGCACTAAGTAATATAAGCATTTTCTTGCATGTGAGTCTGTAATACCTTAATATTGATTTAAGATCTCATTTTCAGATCAAGTGGTATCATAGCATTTGGTTTTGTTAGGGTTAGACAAGCTTGTGCTAGATTTTGAATGCTAACTAGATTAAAGCTCAGACTAGGAGAAGGAGAACTTGTTGAGGCTAATCCATAGATTGGAAGATTCTATTGTTAGAGGAGATAACATAGGAAACTCCATTGGAATTAGAATCTCAATTTCTAGAAAGTTTTAAGACACTCCAAGCCATGGAAGAGATGTATCTAGAAGTTAAGAAGGGTCGAGGTGGAAGCACTTCAACACCTAAACCAGACAAAGGAGTAGAGTAACCTTTTCTAGTTGCCTCTCCATAAGGCAAAGGAAAAGGATGAATGCCTCCTCCACCATCTCCTCCATCATCACCTTCATCATCCTCATCATCATCTAGCTCTTCTAAGAAGAAGAAGAAAACTTCCTTAATCAAATAAGATGTGAAGTTTGATTTGCCAATTTATGATGGAGAACTGAATGAAGAAAAGCTAGATAATTGGATAAGACAAATTGATGTATATTACAGGGTACAGAACATTGATTTAGAAAGGAAGAAGATTCAGCTAGCTAGCTTTCAACTTGGAGGAACTGCACTAGTATGGTGGGAAGGCAAGACACAAGCTGATCTGCAAAAACATGCGAAAATCATTTCTACCTGGAATGAATTTGTTTCTGCTATCAAAAAGAAATTCTATCCTTTAGCTTACATGCAGCAGGCAATGATGAGTTTGCAAACTCCTCATCGGTTGAAGGGTCAAAGTGTACAAAGTTATACTCAGGAATTTAGAAAGAAAGCTTTAACTCTAGGTATATCATTGGACTCACCTAAGACTTTATGGAAGTATATAGGTGGTATTCATAGTTATTTAAAGCATACCATTCTCATGTTTAATCCCACTATCTTAGATCATGTATTAGTTCAAGCCACACATCTAGAAGCTAGAGGTAAGAATGTAAACCCAGAGGTTGGGGGAACATCTAAATATTTTGTAATCAAGAGAAAGTAAAAGAAGAAACTAAAATAGAAGGAGAGGAAAGAAAACACTGTAAAGAAGGATAAACCTTCATGCACTTATTTCAAGAAAGAAGAACATGATGAGGTACACTGTTGGTTTTTGCATACAGAAGTGAAACCTAAGAAGTTTGGTGGAAAGAAGAAGAAGAATTTTGTTGCTATTTAGCAGGACTTGGGACCATATTCAGGCGATGAAACAATAGTTACAGCAACAAGTATTAAAGGTAAAGATTTCGAAGCATCCACAAGCAATTCTGCACAATCTATTAATAATGAAAGTAATGAGAGGGAAAGAAATGAGGTTTTTCGTATTAGAGTAATTTCCAAGCACAATAAGATTGATACTTTGTTTGATAGTGGATCACAAGTAAATTTGATTTATGAAATAGTTGTAAAGAAGTTGGGATTACAAACAAAACCTCATGAGAAGCCATATCCATTAGCTTGGGTGTGTGATAAAACAAAGCTACAAGTAACAAGACAATGTAAACTTAGGTTTGCTTTTGGATCAACATTTGTAGATGAGGTTGAGTTAGATATAGTTCCATTGGATATATGTGGTATTGTTTTGGGAAGTCCATACTTGTATGATAGAAAAGCTATTTTCTATAGAGTGAGAATAAGTATCAACTCACTAAAGATGGAATAGAATATATTGTAAGAGCTCATAAACTCAAAGATAACTATTCTCTCATAAATTCAGGACAGATGAAAAGAATTGGGAATTCAAGTAAGCAGTTTTTACTAATGGTTGTAAAGGCAAAGGATCCTGAAAATTCTAATGCATTTGAATGCTATGATTCTAAACAGAAATCTGACTTAGTTAAAGTTGTTTCAGAGTATGATGTGCTATTTCAAGAACCAAAAGGCCTGCCACCCAAGCGAGAAATAGTACAGGATATTTATTTGCAGCAAGGTGCTCCATTACCTAACATTGGAATGTATAGGTTGTCAGCTTTAGAGAATGCAGAGATAAAGAAGCAGGTACAGGAGTTGCTCGATAAAGGGTTTATATGACCGAGCACAACACCATGTGGATCTCCAATCATGCTGGTGAGAAAGAAAGATGGTTCGTGGAGAATGTGGATTGATTATAGAGCACTAAATAAAATAATGATCAAGAATCGTTATCCTCTTCCTTGTATTGATGATTTATTAGAACAATTGAAAGAAGTAGTTTACTTTTCTAAGTTAGACTTGTGAAGTAGTTATCATCAGGTCAGAGTTGCAGAACAGGATGCATGGAAGACTACTTTCAAGACAAAGCTAGGACTTTATGAATGGTTGGTTATGCCTTTTGGCTTAACTAATGCTCCTGCTACATTTATGAGAGTTATGAATGATGTACTCAGACCATTTATTGATGACTTTGTAATTGTTTATTTATATGACATTCTTGTTTTTAGTAAGACATGGGAAGACCATGTAAGGCATGTAAATCAGAATTTAGATGTTTTAAAAAGAGAAAAGATCTATGTAAAACTATCAAAATGTGAATTTGGCAGAACATATTTAAATTATTTGGGTCATATTGTAGGGGGTGGTTAATTGAAGATAGATCCCTCTAAGGTTGAAGTCATTGTGAGTTGGCCTAAACCCAAATATGCTACAGAGGTTAGGAGTTTCCTAGGGGCAACACAATACTGGAGAAAGTTTATTGCTAACTTTTCTTTGATTGCAGCTCCAATACATGCTTTAACAGGATTGAAATAGGTGTTTCAGTGGGGAGGCAAACAACAAAAAGCCTTCAACACCTTAAAAGAGAAAATCAGTACAACACTGGTACTAGCATTGCCCAATCTTCAACATCCATTTGAGATTGAGACAGATGCCAATGACTATGCCATGGGAGTAGTGTTGATGCAACACGAAAAACCCATATGCTATCATTCTGAGACATTTACTTATGTAGTAGATAATTATCCCACATATGATAAAGAATTGTATGCATTAGTACAAAGTGTCAAAAAGTGGATACATTACCTAATGGGTAAAGAAACAACCATACATACAAACCATCAACCACTTCAATATTTGCACTCACAAACTAAATTGCAGCAATCAAGACATTATAGGTGGATGGGTTTTCTAGATAAATTTCATCTTGTCATCAGATATAAGAAGGGCATACACAATAAGGTTGCAGACATGTTATCAAGACCAATCATAAATGCATCTACTATACTTAAGCATAACTCAGTAATGCAGGAAAGTTACATTGAACAATATGCTCAAGATGTAGATTTTAAAGATGTATATGCAACTTTAAGTCATGGAAAGCAAGTAGAAAAATTGGATTATTATGTAAAGGACCAACTCTTATATCATTTGGCAAAGTTATGCATTCCACAAACTAAAAGAGTTAACATAATTCGAGAAACACATACTTCTCTCGTATCAGGTCATTTTGGGGTAAGTAAAATAGTTGCACAATTGCAATAGTTCTGTTATTGGCCAAGAATGCATGAGACAGTTTCTAGATATATCAAAGGATGTACAATGTGTGCTACAAGCAAGCCCAGTAATAGAGAATTTGGCTTGTACACTCCACTTCCAATTCCTTCTCGTCATTGGGAAAGTGTTTCCATGGATTTTGTTGGGGGATTGCCAAAATCTTGGAAAGGTCATGATTATTTGTATGTTGTTGTGGATAGGTTCAGTAAAATGTGTATTTTTATACCATGTAACAAGCATATTATAGCTGAACAAATAGAAAAGTTGTTCTTTCAAAATGTACAGGTTCATTTTGGGTTACCCACTTCTATTGTATCTGATCGAGATTCTCGATTTGTTGGGAAGTTTTGGTCAAATTTATGGGAGTTGATGGACACCAGATTGAAGAAGAGCACAACATTTCATCCACAAAGAGATGATCAGACAGAATTGGTCAATAGGACGGTGATCCATTTGCTTAGAAGCTATTGCAGCAAGCATCCCAAGCTTTGGGATGAGCATTTGTGCTATGTGCAGCATGCTTACAACCGTGCCAAGCACTCTTCTACTCAGAGATCTCCTTTTGAGACTTGTTTAGATTTTATACCAAAGTCTCCCTTGGATTTTGTCTTTGGTAAAGACATAGCAGTTGATGGACACAGTGATGTGGACAAAGCAACCAAATTCATTGAACAAATCGAAGAAATTCACTAGGTAGTACAAGAACAGCGGGAAAGAAGTCAAGCCATGTACAAGGCAAGACATGACAAGCATCAAGTTGAGCATAGTTTTCAAGTTGGTGATCAAGTCTGGTTGTACGTCAACAAAGACAGAATGTAGGGTGAAGGTAAGAAGCTAAAACCAATAAGGTACGGACCTTCCAAGATACTTGATAAAATTTTCAAAAATGATTTTCACCTTGATTTTCTAGCTTACATGCAAATCTTTTCAGTCATTAACGCGGAAAACTTGAGATTGTATGAAACTTCATTGATTGAAGATCCCGAAGAGAAAAGTCAGTTGCCTTCTATTGGGAATTTGCTGCCTGAGTATCTCAATTAGTTACAAGAGGACACAGTTCTGGACAGGAAGGTAAGAACTATGCGTCCAGGGGATGTTGAGTACCTGAGAGTGGGACACAAAGGTTCAAATACAAGCAGAGCTTGATGTATGGAAATTGGACAAGTGAGGGCACAGTATCCTCACTTGGTCAAATGCTAAAACAAAATTTTAGTGGTCCAAAATCATTTTAGTGGGAAGGCGTGATCCAAAATGGGTCTTGGAAAAACCTCTTAAGTCTTCAATTATATTTAAAATGGGAAAACATGTTTCAAAGTCCCTTAAAGAATTATCACATCACAACCTTTTATCGCACCGGAGAAATATATGTTTAAACCATGAAAAACAAAGCACAACATCAAAACCTTCATCGCATTCCATATATATATATATATATATATATAGATAGATAGATAGATATAGATATGTATATATATTACAATAGAGCTTCATTATTGAATCAGGGAAAAACCAAAGCGAAGTGTTAAAAAACCATGACCTTGAGGAATTATGACAACGATCATTGCGATTTAACGAGGACCTTTGATCGAGCACACAGATCAATGATCCAGATCAGCTACCAATATCACATCGCATGGAACCAAAGGGAAGCTAAAACGTGTGTATGTTGAATACTCGCAGGCCGCAGGATCGAGAGATCTCATCATCCAACAGATATCAGGTGCTAAAGTAATCAGATTTTAATTAAGAAATCAGACCCAAACTTTAATAGATTGGGAGTTTATAATTCCCATCAGGTCTGTAAAGTTGGTTAAGTGTTGGGCAAGTTGTTCACCTGAAATCACTGTGGACTGTCGGATCCACTAAGTGTAGATCAACAATGAAGGAATATCAAGCAAGCTTTGTTTGATTGCGAAGACATCAGCCATTGATATGATGGTGAAAGACCAATGGTAGATATTTAATCGCATTGTAACGTGGCCAAAAGAAGGACTTACCGGGGGCTCGTGACAATGTGATATGCGATCGCCAATCGCAATGTCGCATCGCAGCAATACAAAGGAGCGGGGCCTATGTAACATGCGACATGCAATAAAGTCAGACCCGACAGGAATTATAGATGTGTCTGTATAAGATTTGAAGTCCGATAATAAGTGTTTTCCTATGTATTTATGTGTATTCCGACTATGGACCAAATACAAATGGATTATGACCATATCATTTACGACTTGCAATAGTGATACAACAATGGACCCGATAGGATTATAGGTTGGATTCAATATCATTTGAAGTCTGGCTTGGTGGAAAATCTCACTGTTTTGGTGTACTTTTCTATGTAAGCAGAGAAATGTATTCCCAGGGATTTCACCCATGCCAGTGGTCCTTTCCCTTTGTAAACAGGTGACCACCATAGCTTAGAGCATTTTACAATGATTGTTAAACGCTCAAGAAGGAGATGAAGGGACAATGGTTGGGAGCCAAAGAGCCCGAAGAGGGAAGGTGAACAGACAGAGTCGAGAGGCTTAAAAGCAATTCTAGGGAAGACAAAGAGGATAGAGTAGAGGAGAGCAGAAGAGAAAGTAGAAGACAGAGAGAAAGAGGGAGAGACCGTGCATTCTTTTAGACTAGAGGATTTCGAGTAAATCCCTATTTTTTTGTCACTATTGTTTTGAGACTCTATTCGAGCTCACACTTGTAATCATCTTCTCTTGAAGACATAATATAGAGGTTGACACTGAAAGCTAGATCAAGAGATGTAGCCAAGAAGTCTGGTGAACTCCTTTATTATTTTGGCTATGTTGATGTGTTGATGTGTGTGTCTATTATGTTTTGTGACTGTTAATTATCTATATTATTCGCAATCTTTTCGATCCATTCCACTAAGTAATATAGGCATTTTCCTGCACATGAGTTTGTAATACCTTAATATTGATTTAAGATCTCATTTTCAGATCAGTCCTTGAGGAGGACAATAGGATCTTTTAAAAGACATTGAAATAACCTCTTTGGATGTTAAAAATAAACAATGAGTCAAGTTGTAGGACTTGATTGTAACAACTAACTGATGATTGAGTCATGTCATGGTTGAATTTAAGATGGTGGGTAGCATTGATTATTTAGTATTGGATGACTAACTATTGAACTTATATGTATGAATCAATTTTCATTGAATCTTATTACAAGTTGTAAACAAAGTGATTATGGAAGTTTAATTCATATTGGTTGTTTGTTGGTAACAATGCACCATTTGAATTGGTGTTGTTTGGATTGTTACCATAATTGTTACCGAAACATACATATTAATGATAAATCAATGTTTTATATCAGTAAAGTTTTGCATGGGCTTTTCTACATATGTAAGAAAACTACAATGGCTACGAAATTGGATACTTGTTTAGAAATGCATATGTATGATTGCAAGTTCTTGAAGGTTACATGATACAATAGTGTCGTTAAATAATTGATGCATTGTTATGTCAGGAATTGTGGCTTTGCATATGAATTTGCACAAATGATAGTTGGCAGAATGAGAATAACTAGGAATATTTGATAGTATTATAATATATTGAAATGTATGATATAGATTATGTATGTTCTACGAGCTTAATGATAGAACTAGTATTAATCTGATGTATTTGATTATGTTGCTTGTTCAAACATGGAAACTTTACAAATTGATGATCCCATCATGATGTCAGTTGGTATGCATCTTACATCTAAAAAATATGTTAATTTTATTCTTGTAAATCTCATCCAGTGCATGTGAATGTTGTTGTGGCATTACATAGTAAATATAATCAAATAAGTCCATCATATTATAGAAACACGGTGTCTTTAGTATCATCTCTAAATTAAATCTATATGGTGCTAGAATTTGTTGGCATTTCTAGTTTGTATAATAAATAAATAAAAATTTGTGTGCTTGACTTGAATTGGTAATGTTGAATAATTATTGTTGAGTAGATGCATATGCATAAATGAAATGTTAATCTGCATGAATTAGAACTATGGAAATATCAACTATTAAAATCATATTCCTCTAACTATTGTTTTTGAAAAACAACTTCATCGAAACTTTCTATTTAAGTTCTATAAATGTACCATCAGGGAAATGTATCATTATTTTTTATACTTACTTTTAATGCATATAAGTGGTTTATGAGAAGTAATAACACCAATGTCTTTCTACTATGACGCATGTGAAATCGAAATGCATCTTTAATGTATTTGACAAAATGTTTTGTGCATAACAATATTTTATAGAAGGTATGGTTAAAAATGTTTGTGACTAATTTTATTGATGTGATTATGCGGGGGTGCCTTAATGGCATCATAAGAACCTATGAAAGGTAAAAATGTTGCAATGTTATTTTCAACTGCAAATGAAAAGGTCAAATTCTATGCTATGCAACATTGGTATTGTTTCCCCAATATTTCATGCTAATAATTATGTGGGAAATTTGAATTAAACACCAGTTGTATGATATGAAATATCAGTTAACGTTTCCTATCAAATTTACTTTATAGGCTATGTGGCCCATGTGAAGGGTCAAATATTAATTCATGATGTACGTAAATGTTCCTTTTGTTTTAATGTTAATATGCATATGGTCATTTATATAAATTACAGTGGAAAAAGGCTCTAAAAGAGAATTTCACATGCCAACAATTATGGGATAGTTGTGAAGGCCAAGGAGGCCTTTGGTTGATGGTGGTTTCCTATGCATATTTCCTCTCCCTAGAGAAATATTATCTTAGTAATGGAAAAGAAATGGCCAAGATGGTGAGATGGGAAAAAGGATGAGCAAACTTTGTTGATTTTGGAGCCTATTGGAGGAGACCCAAAACTCCCCATGGATAGGACCCTATCATAGGAATAGGTAGGACACTTGCACGAGGAATTTTATATTAGACCCTGTGTTGTTATTACAAATCTTGAGTTTGTTGACCAGTGGAATTCCATACTGAACCCTACGTGGTAAGCGAAATCCTTGGCTAGACCTGGTGTCATTGAAGAACCCTAGGTGGACATGGTATGGTCTTTGTCAAGGGAAAGATTTCGTGATGTGAAAATGGCTTAATATGGTTGTCATAACTGGTTCCCATTGGCTAAGAAGAACATTATTTTTCACATTATGGTTCTCATAGAATAATAAGTTAACTAATCTTATATAGGATGTGTTAAAAATGAATTTTTTATGATTGTGTAAGAATTTTATGTACATATTGAGAAGAAAGGAGCCCAGTGCTCGGAAAGGAATTACTATAAGTGTAAGTTCCTTTATTGTATTTAGTAGCGGATAAGACAATATGAACTTGGTGTAGTTATTGATCATTTTGATCATTAGAGAACTAGGTGCTCTTTGAGTACTTGAAGAAGGGTTGTGACTAGAAGATCACCTAAAATTATTGATAGTTAAAGGTATATCATTTGACACAAAATTTTGTGATTAAAATTAATATGATTATTATTAAGAGATACTGATTGGATTTTTTGGTAAGGCACTACGATATGCTTGTTGTTTGGTTGTCAAACCCCTCTTTGAGTGCTTTCCATAGCTGAGAAACCAATTATAGTTAAAAAAATTGCATAAAGTGACCATGATTTCCAAGAGTAATTCGTAAGTAAGGGTACGTTGGTATAAAGACTTTTGTTTTTGTTTTTATAAAATTGAATAGTGGCTAATTGATTAAAAGTAGAAAATGAATATTTTGCAGATGTAAATGTTTATGATTATTGATAAAACAATATTGTTTTTCTTATTGGTATCTCTTGGAAATAAAAACCTTCACTTTGAAGGAGAACGATGCGATTTTTTGGTTTGTTTTGTTTTTATGAAATGAATGAAATAGGACTGGGATTATGAACAATGAGGATGGTGTTATCCTCAAGGGGGGGGAGTACGTAATATCTCTATCATGAAAACTCCCTTAAAAACTTAATACATTTACTAATTGAAGATATTACAAATTTAATGATTGTCAAGCAACAATTATTTAAAGTATTTTTGATAATAACCCTTCTCATTCACCTCATATCTATGGTAATATCCATTCGACATTCATTTTACATAATATGGAAATAGTATTTTAACTAGATTGATGTCTGATTACTCCAATGTTACATGGCAGTTAGAATCAAGAAACAATTAGAAGTAAAACAAATTCTTGGTAACCTTGTTTCTTTCTTTATTCACCATAAATATAGGTTTTGAAAGGAGGGAAGAGGACTAATCAATAGGGGATGTTGATTGAATCATTTTGCTTCTTCTACTTTCATTAATTTGATTCATGTTTTCAATCATAATTTTTTTCTTCTCACTTAGCACGTTCACTCAATGGTTGCAATCTGCCATATACAGAAGGGTGAATGGATCCACCACTCATAAAAAATAATGAGAAGTCGTCAGTTGAAACAAGTCTCAACACCCGTTCTTGATAAATAAATATTTTTTTATGGAATCTACCATTTTGATAATTCGGCGGTTAATTATGGAAAGATACAAGTCTTGGTTATTCATTGCAAACAATTCCTAGAGGTTCTATAGGGGAGTTTCAAAAAATATGTTGTGAGAATCAACTTTTGCATGGGCTTGTTGGCTTTAACAACTACTAAAGATAAGTAACCATATCTCATTTTAAGAAATATAGCATATTATTTAAGGGTATATTATTATAATAGTACACATGGAAATAATTGCAATGGTCCTACGATTTCTTGAAAAGTTTGCAAGGGTTGGTATGTAAGAGATTAAATAACCTTGGCATGTTCTTAGAAGAATTACTTGTGCTTCTTGCGTGTAAAAGCTAAGTATCCATGATGTGTTATTAAGAAAAAAGACATATGAAACCTGCACACATACACACACACACACACACATATAAGATAGAGAAACCATGTAAAGTTCTTGAAAAAAAAATATGGGAAGTAGCCACGTTTTTTTGAAAAGAATATGTTACTATTCTAATAATTTCATGAAAATAATGGATATTAAGTTAATTTTCTTTTGAAAAAATAAATATGTATTGATATGTATGAAACTTAGAGTTGAATGTGATAGTTTCTTGAAAATGAAATATTTTTTGCATCCATGGAAAGAAAATTGAGTTAGATTTCTTGAAAGAAACATGTATTTGCATGCATAGAAATTAAATAGCCATTGGGTTAGATTTATTGAAAATAATAGGTGTTAAGGTGCACAAAACAATGGTTATCGTGTAACTTTTATGGAAGAAAATTTGCTTGAAAAGAAAAAGTATTTCTATGTGCAAAATAAATTCTAACGTATTATATTTCTTGAAAACTATTTTGAGCTCTTATACAAAGGAAAAGAATTTGTTTAGAAGTATCAAGATATTAGTGGTAGATTAATTTTTTTTGGAAAAAATGTGTTCTTATGTAAATAAAATATGATTAGTTATGATGTATATCTTTTGGGAAGTTTTCCTTCTTCTTTTGTGAAGAAATAATGATAACGATGGAATTTCCTTTAAATAATATCTTAGTGAAGCTTTTAATATTATTGTACCTTGGTGGATAGAGGTAAATGTATTTACTTATTTTCCTATAATGCACATGAAGAGTGGATAAATGAGCATGCTTTTGTGACCTTTATGCAACTTACCTTATGTGTTTGGGAATTGTAATATTTTGGCATGGTTTATAACCATAGACATGCATGGATAACGCACATGTTTTGTGTATTGATGTTCTCTTATTTAATGCATGTGTAGGCTTGTTAAAGGATTCATGTCTTGATATTTTGTTTACGTTTTATGTGTAACACCCTCCTGCCACATCTACCCAAGCCACTATCCAACAGGGGTAAACATGCAACGAGAGGCCACTATGATATGATTCGACCTCCTAAGTCATGTTAAGGAAGTGGAACCAATGGAAACACACCATATGGACATTTAACATCAGCTTTAGGACCCTCATGCACCAATCCAACACTTTATACAGCTTTCCCTTAGGCCCCACCAAGCTTTTGGATAAATTGAGCCTCATTCGCTATCATGCTATATGTATGACAACGTCCAGAAACCTAGAGTCACTCTCACAAGCTTGATTTCCTATGTATAGAGAATCATTTAGTTAGTTCTATGTGAACACCCATTATTTGAGACACGTTTTTAGGCCTAGAGCCCAGGCCCCTACCCAAAATTGAAGCATCTCCTCATAATAGTAAAATAACAAGGAAATGATATTACTAAAGAAAATATTTGTTTAAGACCCTCACTAGACCTCTACTAGCCATGAAAACCATTTCATCAAACATATCACGAATATGTAATCTACAGGTGTAAAGAATAGTTCTGAGCATAAGGGTCTCATACTTAGGTGATAATCTCTAAGGACCATTGATGCCTCAACACATCAACTTCCATTCGATCCATTAGGTCATAGATACATTGATCATTCAAGTACAAGTAAAAACATGGTGAAATCCATATAAAGATGTTCTCATAAAACACATACATAACCAAAATAATAGCACCAAAAATACTCATGAAAGTACAGCCATATATACCCCATATAATTCATCAAAATGTTCATAGAAATACAAGGAGAAATAAAGTTTCCTTAATGATACAATTTCCAAACTGTGATGGGTTCCACCTGATAGTAGAATGGTTGAGCCAAATGTCTCTTCATCCATCCACCCCCATGCCATATTCCAAGCATGAATGTTGGATCTCATAGAACACATCAATCAAAACTCATTTAGGGCTTCTAGAGGCTGTCCATCTTAACCCATCGAATAGTGATTCCACCTCACGGTCAGACATCACAAAACCATTACCAGATTGGTCTCAATCGAAGTCTTCCTGGACTCTAGAGTGTTTTTCCAACCAACGCTCCAGGACTAGTAACTCAACCGACATATTTTACTGCGCTTGAGAGCATTTTTCCAACCAAGGCTCCACGACTAGTAACTCAACCCAGAAAGGGCTCCAGAGAATTTTTCCAACCAAGGCTATGGGACTAGTAGCTCAACCCAATATGTTCCAGGGCTCAAGATCATTTTTTGAACCAAGGCTATGGGACTAATAACTCAACCCAAGCTAAGGAAACATAAGAACCAACCAAAAACACAACAATGAAAATAAACGCATAATCACCATGGCTATCCAGGAAATGGAAAGGATAGGCAATCCACTGTCAATCTTGGCCATCCTCAATTCAAATGACATATCACAACCAATAAACCACATGCATGCCCAAACTAGTGAAGGAAAGATACATGCAACTTGGTACATGCAAGCAAATTTGATGTCGTTGTTGATCCCAATGCCATTTTTTGCTTTCCTGCTCTCCCTTTTCCTTCTTGCTCCCAAAATCCAAGTATGCCACACCCACCAAGAGTGCTCCAAGAAAACTCTAAGTCTCCAAGAGTATGAGAGAGAGAGAGAGTAATGAGAGAGCTCCAAAAATGAGCTAGAAAAATGTTACCAACTGATCCTCTCAAGCCTTTTTATGAATGAGGCCTCTATCTTCTTCATTTTCCATTATGTTCCTTAATTTTTCTCCTCACATGCAACCTGTGACCTTTCACCTCCTTTTTCTCCTAATTTCCATTATTTTCATAAATATATGCACCAAAAATGTCATTTTGCCTCTCCAAAGCCTTATCCATTTCCTTTTCCATTTTCCTTAGCCATAAACAATCACAAGTGATCGCCATCACTAAGATTTTGCCCAACATTTAGCCTGGAACAAGTGTCCCATCATCCATGGTTATTATTTTGCCTTTATTTACTTTTATTACATCGAATTTTCACCACAGTTGTTATAGAACCCTCCCCCTTGGGGGAACACCATCCTCATTGTTCAACAACATCTATAACCACAAGACTCCTATAATTAGAACATATTGCCGATGCAGCTTTATAACTTAGCTCATTGCAATATTTGCAATGATCAACCTACTAAAAAGAAAACCATCATGAAAACATAACAACTTAACATCATAATGACATGACACCCATATCACTTATTGGAGCTTTATAACATATCTCATGGTGATATTTACATCCATATACATATGTACATAAACCAATATCATCAAAACATATACCAAGGCATATACAACACCATATACCAGAAACCATACCAAAACACAAAGCCAAAACTGCTTTGCCTCAACTGGTAAACAATGAAGGATACATAGCATGCATCTGATTCACCATCTCCCATGTAGCTTCATCGAGCCCAAAGTGCTTCCACTACACTTTAAAGTGCTCAATGTCTCAATTCCATAGCATAAGCACCTTTTTTTGTAATATACACTAAGGATCTGGCTGGAATTCTCCATCTCGTTCCACTTGTAATACAAACCAGTCAATCACATGATCAACATCCTTAAAATACTTCTTAAGGAATGTCACATGGAAAATGTCAGGGAAATTCACTTTTGGAGGTAGCGCAAGTCAATAGGCTACTGGCCTAATCCTCTCAATGAGACTGAATGGTCCACAAAAATGTGGTGCCATCTTGGCACATGATCTAATCCGTGAAGATCTCTTCTTTGGTTTCATGTGCAAGTACACATTTTCCCCAACCTCGAACTCCTTGCACAGCTTGTTCTGATCTACATAGCTCTTATTCCTGTCATATGTTTCCTCATATTCTTCTTTATTACCTACATTTCATGTTCCATGTCTGCCAACTTATCTGGTTCAATCAATACCTTGTTAACCAGATTACTTCAACTGATAGGAGTATTACAACTTCGTCCATACAATGCCTCAAAATGACTCATCCTCAATGATTCTTGATACCCATTGTTGTATGTAAAGTCTACCAGTGGAATATACCCTTCCCACTTCCGTTGTTAATGCAACAGATAACTTCATCCATACAATGCCAAACAATGACTCATTCTCAATGATTCTTGATACCCATTGTTGTATGTAAAGTCTACCAATGGAAGATACTCTTCCCACTTCTGTTTCTAATGCATCACATATATCCTCAAAATGTCCTCCAATATCCTATTGACCCTCTATGTCTATCCATCTATCTACGGATGATAAGTTGTACTGAAGGAAAATTTGGTGCCCAAAACTTAGGAGTGAACTTCGCATCCCTGGCTAACACAATATTCTTAGGAACACGATATAGTCTGGCCACATCTCTGATGAACACCTATGCTATATCACTAGCTGATAATGTAGACTTTATCGGAATGAAATGTGCAACCTTTGTCAGCCTATCCACAATAATCATGATGGAATCATGTTGTCTCACTGTCCTCGGAAACCCTGTAATGAATTACATGGAAATGACCTCCCATTTCCACTATGAAATCGTGATCGACTGTAGTAGTCCACCTAGATGCTTACATTCTACTTTTGCTTGCTAACAATCAAAACACCTAGCCACAAACTCTACAACATCCCTCTTCAAATTCAACCAATAGTAAAATTTCTTCACTAATGTCTTTTGATAAATTAAGTTACCTAAATAAGGTTTCAGATGAAACTCTCTCAAGATTACCTTCTTGAGATCATTTCTATCTAGAACATATATCTTGTCTCAGAACCTGACCAATCCATCTGTTGTAAGGAAATAGTCCACATCCTATGTAATTGCACCTATACCTATACCTGTACCATGACCTATACATATACCTGTACTATCACCTATACATGTACCATCACCTTCACTTATACCTGTACTATCACCTGTACCTATACCATCACCTAGACCTATACCTATACTCTACTACAACCTGTGCATAATCTCCATATATCTCACATCCTAGTGACCTACTCGCAAGGTCCTCTCTTGTAAGTCTGTCCCATAGGAGCTCATAGATGCTAAGTGATTGACATGTACCCACATGCTAAGAGAATTTCTCACCCTATTCTCTTTTACTTTAATTTACCTAATCTTGAAATCAAACTCACTGATCGTAGCCAACCATCTAGCTTACCTAGCATTTAGATTCGGCTGGTCAAACAAATACCTCAACCCAGTATAATCGCTCATTAGTACAAACCTCTTTCCAGGAAGATAATGTCTTCACATCATCAATGCATGTATGATCATTGTTAGCTCAAGATCATGTGTGGGGTATTTTTGTTTGCGCTAATTCAGTTTCCACGACTCATAGCATACCACCTATCCATCCTACATAAGGAATCCACCGAGTCCTTTCTTACAAGAATTTTTTCATACTACAAACTCTTTTTCTAGATCTGTATATTTAGCACTGGTGCATGTGTCAACAACTGTTTATGTTGCTCAAACCTAGCCTGACATTCCTCCATCCATTCAAACTTCTTAGCTTTCCTCTGCAATGATGTGATAGGATAAACAATCTATGAGAATTTCTTTATGAACATCCTATACTAGCCTACCAAAACCATGAAGTATCTCACCTCATCGACATTCTTAGGATCTACCCATTCCATTATGGCTCTTATCTTTTCGATATATACTACAATGCGCTCCTTCGAGACAACATGCCCCAAGTAGTGTACCTTAGTCTGAAATAAACTGCACTTGCTGAGCTTAACATACAACTAATGCTCTCTCAACAACCTCAACATTTATGCTAAATGTTCGACATGGTCTTCCTCATTTTTAAAATATGTCAATATATCATCAATGAACATACTAACAAACTTATCAAAATATGGATGCAATACACTATTCATCAAGCACATAAATGTAGTTGGAGCATTAGTTAAGCCAAATTGAACTACAACAATATCATAATGCCCATACCTAGTCCTAAACACAGTCTTATAAATGTCATTCTCTTTGATGCATACCTGATGATATCTAGATCTCAGATCAATCATTGAGAACATTGTTACTCCCTTAAGCTAATCAAACAAGTCATGAATCCTCAGTAACAGGTACCTATTCTTGATGGTCACTTTGTTTAACTTCCTATAGTTAATGCGTAATCTGAGAGTACCATCTTTCTTCTTCACAAACAATATTGGTGTTCCCCATTGTGATACACTTTTCCTAATGTATCCCTTGTCCAATATTTCCTTTAACTGCAACTTTTACCTAACCAACTTAGGTGTTCTCATCCTGTAAGGTTCTTTTGATGCTAGAGTTTCCCCTAGAACTAACTCAATAGAAAATTATACCTTTGTGTGATGTGGAAATTTTGAAATATCCTCAAGAAATACATCCTTGAATTATTGTAGAAGTAGGTACCTACTCAACACATTTGTATCCTCAAATTCCTTACCCTTATCACTAGAAATGTGCATTGCATATAGCTTGCACCCTCTCCTACAGTTATGATTTGATTGCATAGCTATCACCATTTTAAATGATGTAGCTTTATTCTTACCCCGTTAGAATTTTTTTTCTCCATTGTCATCAACACACTCAATGGATTTGTCATAACAGTCTACCTTAGTTCTATGAAGATACAACCAATCCATACCCAACAACATATTGTCTTATCTCAATGGTAATACATTCTACTGTGCTATGATAGGCATACCATTCAAATCAAATGCACAAGCTCTTACCCAATGATGAACTCGCTTCTTCATACTTGTAGCCAACTTCATCAACCAATATTATGCATGAAATTCCTTACTCAAACCACACTTATCCACCAAGTCAGTACTAACATAGCTATAATTAGATACAGGGTTAATCAAAATAGAAATAACTTGATCAGAAAGCTTACTGTCCATCTCAATGATAGATGCCTGATTCTCTTCCCTTTTTTTATCCAATGTTGCATAGATACCTGGAGACTTTGACCAACATCCCCAACAGTTTGTGCCTCTTGTGCACTGTATATCTTAGGCCTACCACTCACGTACTATGGACAAGCCCTCTTGCAATGATCTCCTCCACAATTCCAACACCACACGGGATCCTTATTCTACTCCTCAGATCTGTGTCCCTATCATCTATCTGATGCATTTAACCTCTTAGGTGATGCAACATTATCCTTGTTACATGAATCCTGTGGTTTTACTCACTTCTTTTCCCATTGTCCTTTGTTCTTTACATTACCTCTCTAGTTTGGCTTAGTCTCAGATCTGTGCTTCGATTCTTCATGGCCTCCTCCAATGATCTAGGCTCATAGGATGCGATCCTATCCTTGAATGTCATTGGTAACCCACTGGTGAATATCTGAATTTTGACCTTCTTCTTCTTGAGGTAAGTCACATACCTTAGAAACTCCAAGAACCTACTAGCGTATTCATCATCTATCATGGATCCCATATTTAACTCATACAGTTCTTTTTCTCTGTCATCAAAGCATGTCTCTGATAGTTACTTCATCTTGAATATCCGGTCAAATTAATTCCAACTCAAATCTTCCTCAAGTATACCTCTGACGTTCTTCACATCTTCCAAGCAAATGTTTGCTTTCCCTTTGAGGCTAAATGTAGCTACTCTAGCCTTTATGTTCTCTCAATAGCCATGCAACCTGAAGAACTTCTTCAGGCCTAGCAACCACGACTCTACATCTTGGGATTTATTTACCTCTCCATCAAAAGTAGGTGGCTTTTCTTTCTTAAATGCATCTAGAAAATACCCCTTATCACTCCTCCTATAAGGATGATAATGATATCAATCATCATTCACGTCAGAACCAGAACTAGAACGATACCTATGACTATCCCTTATCCTATACGGAGGGTCCAACATTTTGACATCTCTGACTGTGTTGTCACTATGCGCCATATGACCACCATGCAGCATAGTACCATATGGCCCATTAGTTCTGTTGTCCTACTCATGGCTGATATGAAGTCGCCCCTGTCACTGCAAATCTAACAAACTCTGAAGTATGACTGGATTTACCACTTCTAACTTTTCTTCTTCTTGCATGACTTTGTCATTATCTCCCTTACAACTCCTTATCTCCTCCTTTAAGCTTCTTAGTGTAACTCCCAAATCAAAAGAGTTCCCAGCACCATAATTCTCTTCCTATTCATAGGGAGAGTCTTTGTAGTCAATCATCTTGCTAGCCATTGATATTTCTTCCTACAAGGTATATCATGTCAGTGAAAAAAAATCACAATAAACAAATGTACCTTATTATAGCTCGGGGAGGATATCTTGTTTGCAAGATCAACACATCAGTGTGATACATTTATAACATAATCATGACAACATATAGAAAATTAATATATAATCATATCACCATGCAACCATCATTCTATCTAGGTTCCTGTCATCAATGCATGACCTTAACAATAACACACACCATGACCTCATGCATGGCAACAACCACTACATCATTTTACACTTGACCACATGCAAACATGAACATGCATAAGAAATATGTAACCAACTACACATATGCATAAGAACATATGATCAAGCATGAATGAACAATACTTGAAATTGAACTTGCAAGAATGATAAATGCAACCAATAATACAAGAATGTAATGAAACATAATACAACGGTACATGCAAGTGACATAAATTGACATGTAACCAATCATACACTCATAGTGATGCATCCCATAGTAAAACAAATCAACTCTACATGACAACTTCAATACCACCATGAACAACATCATGCAAATGCTACAAGCACATGGAATGCAAGTGTGAGAGACACACATGCAACTAATAGGAATCCATAACCAAAAGATATCCCATTCAATTAGAGAGGTGAACCATGCTCTGATACCACTTTGTACCACCCCCCTCCCACATCTACCCAAGCCACTAGCTATCTGGGGTAAACATGTGACGAGATGCCACTATGATATTATTCAACCTCCTAAGTCATGTTAAGGAAGTGGAACTGACAGAAACACACCATATAGACATTCAACATCAGCTTCATGACCCTTAGGAACCAATCCAACACCTTAGACAACTTGCCCTTGGGTCCCATTGAGATTTTGGACAACTGAAGCCTTCATCGCTATCATGCTATAAGCATGACAACGTCCAAAAACTGAGAGTCACTCCCACAGCCTTTCCCTGCCAACGTCCAGAGACTCATTTAGTCAGTGCTATGCTAGCATTCCAAGGATTTGAGCAACTTTTTCGATCCCAAAGACTACGTCACTGCCCATAACTGAACCATATCTTCAGAATAGTAAAATAACATGGAAATGATAGTACTAAATAAAATACTTGTTTAAGACCTTGACTGGACCCCTACTATCCATGACAGGCATTTCATCAAACATATCACGAGTATGTAATATTTAGGTGTAAAGAACAATTCTAATCATAGAGGTCTCATATTTAGATGAGAATCACTAAGGGCCACTGATGCCTCAACACAACTACTTCCATTCCATTCATTAGGTCATAGATACATTGATCATTCAATTACAAGTAAAATAATGGTGAAATCCATACATAGTTGTTGTCATAAAACACATATTTAACCAACATAATAGAAACATACATACTCATGAAAGTACAACCATATAGACCACATCTAATCCATCAAAATTCTCATATAAATACAATGATAAATAACCTTTCATTAATGATACAATCTCCAAACCTGGGATGGGACTTCCACATTCCACCTGACCATAGAATGGCTGATCCAAATCTCTCTTCAGCCATTCACCCTCGTGCCATATTCCAAGCATGAATCTGGGATCTCATAGAACACATCAATCAAAACTCATCGAGGGTTTCCAAAGGCTATCCACCTCAACCCATCAAACAGTGATTCCACCTCATGTTCAGACATCACAAAACCATTATCAGAGCAGTCCCATTCCAAGCCTTCTAGGACTCCAAAGAGTTTGTCCAACTAAGGCCCTAAGACTAGTAATTCAACCCAAGATACTAGGCTTCAGAGATTTTGTCCAACAAAGGTTCCAGGACTAGTAACTCAACCCACCAGGGGCTTTAGAGCATTTGTCCAACCAAGGCTACGAGACTAGTAACTCAAACCAAGTTGTTCCAAGGCTCCAAAGTGTTTGTCGAACCAAGGCTACAAGATGCTGGAAATAATACTGAGAGGGGGGGGGGG